>CM065397.1:19855000-19872500 GCA_033060915.1 Euryodendron excelsum
CTGCTTTCATCTCTCTAATCATAGCAGACATCACCCTAAGGTGCTCAGTCATAGTATGCTTTGGGTCCATTACATACTGATTGAATCTCAGAGTCAAGGCACGCAGCCGAGTGGCAGTGGTGCCACCATACTTAAGACGCAACTGTTCCCACATTTCTTTGGCAGTGAGAAATTTCTCAAATTCCCCCATGAGGTCATCATGCATGCAGCTTAGCATAGTAAAGCGCGCAGTTCTGTCCCTCTTAAACCAAGTGTCATAAGCATGTTCATCACGGCGATGCTGGGCTGTGCTGCCTGACTCAGGCGGAGTCATGCTGTTGGTCAGATGGTCAAGCAACTCTTGCTCGTTGAGGAGGTACTGAACCTTCCTCTGCCAGATATCATAGTTCTTTCCATCAAGTTTTTCTCCCTTATTAAGGTCAGCAATTATGTTCTTTGAGGCCATTGCACTACATACATTGCGCAGGAAATTAATTAGGCACATATCTTCAATATTTTACCCTAAATCCAATTAGACCATAAAATTCTTTCCTACATCAAAAGATCGAAAATTTTGCATTTTTTTAGGTGCTAGTAATCATCTCCCATGATGTAAGTTAGAATTAAATGTCTAATTAATTTAAAATAAAATATAGGGAACTATTCCCTCTTTCCACAATATCAATTCATAAGCATACAATAAAAAATTGAGCCCAACTTAGGACTCCATTGGCAATTTGGTACATCATGCCAAAATAATTCAATATTTACAAATTTGGTGCAAAACACATCCCCTTACAAGGCTTCTCATAAATAATAAAAAAAAATTAAATCCCTTTTTACAAATGAGAAAAACCTACTACATCAAATCTAATAAGCAATGAGTAAATGGGGATGCCGCACCTCCTTTGTATCCAAAGAATTATTTTGTAACAACAATAAATAAACAACATACATTCATCACATGAGCACCTCAAAATGCCAATGTCACCTCCATTCTTTTTCATACATAACATACATTGGTCACTTAAATGGAGGGTAACCACACTCACCACCTATGGGAATGGATATATGGTCCAAAAATAATCCTAAGGTGTCAAAATATAGTATGCCTAAGTGGCACACAAAATATCACATCATTATGCAGTAGATAATTAAATAAATGTGACCATAAATAATTTAAATACTACTATTGCAACAAAAGTGATGTAATGACCTTAGGAAAAAATTTAAAATCATTATATTATTTTAAAACTCATTTAAAATAAATTTTTTTTAAATATCATTATTTATTTATCTAAAAAATAATAAAATATTTTTAAAAGGTATTTACATCGAACAAAATACATAATTGTGACGTACATATTAAAACGAGTCCATAAGAAAAATCGTGTCGAAAATAGAGTTAAGTAGGCTTCACAACACACCTCACGCGTAACTCATGCACGTGCGGTTAAATTGTCAATTATAATGCATTTTAGCACCACATGGCATGTTCTTACTGGCTCTGGCCACAAAGGCTCAAGGTAAGGGAAACTCAAACAAGAAAGTCTTTGGGCACTGTACGCACAAAGTCAAGAAAGTCTTTGGCCACTAAGGCATGACCCTCACGCACAATTAGCAATGCACAAAATTTCAGCATTACACGTGACAAACAAAGTCGGGTACCTTACCAAAACCCGTGGCCACAAAGGCATGTCCCTTACCCAGATGGATACGCATCATTGCAACATGCGTAATCAACGAATAAACCCAGATTTCGACATGCAAATTCTATAACAGATTTCAACATGCAGATTCGATAATCTGCAGGGCTACTTCGGGCCTTTGTTTCTTATTTATTCGAGATCGATTTTTTTTTTTTTTTTTACAAATTTTATATGGACAGAAAGCTCTCGTTATATGGAACATATCTATATAAATATTGGAGTTCGAAAAACAGATTTTCTTATTCAAAAACAAGGCCAAAGTTTCAGGTTTAACAAAAATTTTCAAAAACTTTAAATCAAGATTTCTCCCGAAACATGTAACAAAAAAATTACAAAATTTTCAGGGTGAGTTCCTGACACTATAAAGAATATTTTGATATAAATTTCGTCACCCGAAACTCAATACATAAAAATACGCCATTAACACCCAAAGGTATGCATGCATGCAAAATATTTATATTCATGGCATAATATAGGCAAAAACAAGCATAATCATGCTCTGATACCAATGAAGGAAAAATATAAGTGGGGTATACGGAATACCTTATGCGGATAACAGTATGATGTGCAGATCGTCTTGCTTGCTTTACGAGCCCTTCGCGCAACACGTGCAATATACCACGAATCAATTCAAAATCTCCTTTGTGTCTTCCTCGTCATACAGTAGGGGGCTACTAGAGTCCAATACGAAGAACACACGTTCCAAATCCTAAGGCATTGAGATGGTAGCCCTAGAGAGAGAAATTAATCTAGAAAGAGAGTGTGTATCTGATAATACGTTAGTTCTTTTTTTGATACAATCTGTGTATAATAAATATACACCATGATAAAGATAAGACACACTTATCTTTATCTTCTAGGAGTCCAAATTTGATAAGGATAACACATTATCTCCTTATCAATAGGAGATGATATATATACTGAATATATATCCACGTGCCCATGTAGACATACCGTGGGTCTCATGCAACAGATCCTTCTCTTCATCGAATTAGAAGGTAGATACTGGTAGGTGATGGTAGTGTTCCTTCCCTGAATAGTGTTTATATGCAGTTGAAAGGAGCTCAAACTTAGTATTTCTTCATTAAATTCTGTCACTGGAAGAACAATGGTTCGTTTGTATAAGAGCTTATGTAGAGAAAACAGAGCTTTGGTTGGTACAAGAGCTTCGTGAAGCTCAAGATTGATATGATTGATAGCTTGATATGCATTTTTGAGCCATTGCCAACAGCTTAAGCTTTCAAGGCAATTGGTTGTCTACATCGAATCAGATATTTGGTTCAGGGACGTCTCAGTTTCAAGTTTTTCTACAATTTATTTCCCCTTCATGTTCGTTTACGTTTTTGCATCATATTCTATTCATCTGACTTCCCAAATGTAAGAGGGGCCAATGTGAGGGAAGGTGTGAGAGCTTGATATTCAATTTTTGAGCCTGCTCCCTATTGCTTAAGATTTTAAGGTAACAAGTTGTCTAACAAAAGACATGAGAAAAGCAACAAGAAAAAAAATTCATTTTTCTGTATTTAGCATTTAAGTCACCAAACAAGCCCTAATGCTAATTAATCGAACTTAGCTATGTAGATATATTTTCTCCAATCAGCTGCATTAGAGCCCTATATTCAGGTTAAGTCCCAAGAAATAGTGTCATTCCTAATGACCTCAACCTACATTTCCTTTTGGCCTTTCTTACATTGTTTTAGCCCATTCAAGTCAAATCAAGTTACTTGATAGGGTTATTTAATCGATGCTAATGTAGTCTAACCAACTCAAATGGCATTCTCCTCGTTTTATCTCCAATCAGTCCCACTTCCAACTTCCAATAAATTCATTTGTTTGCTTTTATCTTCTTCTTTTTTACAGCATCATTCATCCATCCTAACATTCCCAATTTTCCTACACCCTTTTTCAAACGTATTTCTTAACTACGTACCGAATATTTGTACCATGCAACACAACTGTTTTATAAAACTTTTCCTTTTAGCCTAGCAGAATTCCTATGCTTACAATTCACAACACCCCTAAACCACTTTCCAATTCATCCATCTAGGGGCAACATCTATTTCAATGTCCCTTCCATTAGATCTATAAAAAATAGTAAGTTATAGTCTCATAGATATCTTTTGACCAACAAGTTTCACTGTGCCTTCAATTCGATAGTACTTAGATTTGATCATAACACCACAATGTAAGTCTGAGTCTTCGACTACCCTCCACCCCAAAAGAAAAAGGAATAAATAAAAATACAACCCGATGCTGTTAGCCCATCCGCAGCCTTATAGAAGAGCTGAGATATCTGGTATAGCTCTATACCAAGAGTTTGAGAAGTTTGACTAAAAGAATATTCGACTCTAGCATCTATCATCCATCCAGGGTCACTCTATTGCAAACAAGTGCCATATCAACAACAGCATCTTCACTCCAACTTACTAAGTGTCTTTTGAGGAAAATAACAATAATAATAATAATAATAATAAAAACTAATGGCTCTCTATTTCAATGGATGAATAGACATCTAACATGGTAATTGAAATTTAATAGGTTCATTTTTTCTAATTTATCCTGTTTTCTCTATTCATTCCCTGTTGACCCTAGAGGTGACTGACTATCTTCGAGTGTCTGATGTGCTTTCTAATGGCCAACGGAATTTTGATCCCATTTTCACTCCCTTGCGTAATTCTATCAAGAACAGAATTTAGGCTACTCCCCTCCCATCTCACAGTCGTAGCATGGACCCTTGTTGATGGGTGATTACCCAGAATGCGAAGTGCATCGCCTAATCTATTTACCAGTTTTCGCAAAACTTTGACCCACAAGTTGGATGTGGAAAATTTCAAAACAGAACAAATTAAAAAAATTTTGTCTAGATTTTTGAATACCAGGGTCTTCTTATGGAGACAATGCCTTTCACTAGACACGTCTTGTAGTCCTTTGTGTCAAAGTTGCAAAACTAATCCGGAAACTGCCCTTCACGTGAGACTGCCAAAATGCTCGTGGGTCAATGGGTCTTCCCCCCAAGAGAAGGGTCCGCTTATGTACTTTTCAGCAGATGATAGGATGTTTCTTAACATCTCTTCCCCCACCCTATACAAGAAGTTTGACTGGAAATGCCCTGGCACCACATTTTTCTTACTATTGGTTGGAGTATTTGGAAAGCCTGTAACACGTAAAACAATGAAAATAGCACCGTTTCCTTGGTGCATATTTTTCAGAAGGCCAAATCTTTAGCTTTTCATCTCAGCCAAGCTATCCCCAGTTACACCCACACCCAACCCCCTTCCTACCCCTGTTTCATTGCGTGCACTAGCCCACCGGAGGGTTGGGTAAAACTCAATTCAGATGTCAGGTATGGCTACTGCTCGAGGCCTCTTGAGGGATGAACACAGGTCCTGGATTTCGGGCTACACATGCCAAATAGGAATTGTGTCTGACCTTAGAGCAGAGTTGGAGGGCCTTCACTGCAGTTTTGAATTGGCCTAGGCCAGACGCCCCACTCGTACATTAACCTGATACATCAGTAGTTGTCAACCTTATTTTAAACGGAGACCCAGCTACCCACCGTGCGGGGACCATTATTAGGGATTGTTGAGAGCTTTTGCACCATCCTTGGAGTGGTTAGCTCGGGAATTTCAAAACCACCCCTCTAGGCTAGTTGAACTTGATCCTCCTCCCCCCGATTTGTACCCTCTTGGAGGCTGACACCATCGGAACCACTATAGCTTGGTGGTAGCCTTTTGCTTGCTTCTGCTTTCGACTGAGAAACCAAAAAAAAAACAGGTCCCTTAGAAAAAATACTAACACAGCAAATAATCAATGGTAACCACTAATCACGGAAGTACTATGTGCATTGAAGATAAATATGATCCTTTCCACTTCACAGTTATTTCACAAATATTTGCTTTGAGCTCAGCATGGAGGCATCACTATCGTCAGCAGCAGTAGGCCGCATTCACAGGCTAAGATCTTGTCAATATCATCTACAGGGCTAACCTGAAAAGACAACATTTAGAATCTCAGTTAGCATGAAGCATTACATTGGCACACAAAGTCTAACAAAACCAGTAACATCAAAGCATAATGGAACCATATACATTCAGGGCACCTCCAGTTGCTAGGAAGAGGTGCTTTCGATGGTGGAATAGAACATTTGGGGTGATAGGCGTATGTACACATTTCACAGCACAAAAGATTTCCAGTTTCACTGCATGCTTGACATGAGCCATCTTTAAGTTACAGAAGATTGCATATGTACTAAAATTTATAAAATAGACGAGTGTGACATAAAAGCTCTCGTATAAACCCAACCACAAAACTGAAGTATTTCAAATCAACAATATCAGCAGACATCCAAAACATTCCTAGTATAGTACTTGTTGACCTGAAGATGAAACCTCCAAGGAGTTCTGTCTTTAGCCTAAATCTATTTTCGAAGCACAACCTCATTTTATGGGATCTGCTTTTGCCAATCCTCGTAGCAAAGAAAAAGTATTATTCTAATCTTTCACATTACAAGCCAATCATAGTATTATACGCTAAACATTCCATTAGGTTCAGGTCCCAAACAGGAATATCTGGAAAAAGAAGATCACTCTCTAAAGAAGAAGAAATAGTAAGAATACTATCCACGTTCAAGCATTAGGAAACAACATCAAAGGTTTCCATATCACCTCCATAGCAAAACATCACACTTATCGAATTGGAACACTTCATTAGCTACAACATGGTTCAAAACCATAGCCCATGCCAAAATTTATATTTCCTACCTAACCTTCCAAAATGCAGGTATTTTACGTTTCATTGAAGTCTTTCAATTTGTACATCTTAAAACTGGATTTCTGCTAGGTTAACTTTGAAAGGAAACAGGTTTTGACTAAATTCCTCGAGGAAAGGCCAGCAAGATTTTACCCAAACGTACACCCTGCTATGTGTACCTTATTTATCTGAAAACATAAAATGACAAAAAAAGAAAAAAGAAACAAATGTCCCAAATTGCAGAAAACATATAATTACAGGATGTCATGGATGATAGTGTTCAAAATTTAAAGGGCTATTTGAGATATTGAAAACTAAATAGTTTCCATGGTACAAGCATTAAGTTCTATTAACAATGCATAAGTAGCTACCAATTAAAAAGGGGCAGAATTTTAAGTCGGATAAGCCTACATTTTCACAGAATGCCAAGCACAACCAGTAAGATGTATCTATAAATCTCAATATGAACCAATAGATTTAATCTCCACTTCCAGATCCAACAATTCAGTTATCAAAGTTTTCAGAACTAAAATATTTCATTTGTATTGTTTGTGTTGCTAGGAAAACCCCTAATACATCCATGCAAAGACTTCCAAACATTGAAATGCATTAATTCCTCCATGCTTAATGGAAAACCAAGATTCAGGTAGGAAATGAAGGGGACATATATCCAAGTTATAAAAAAAAAATGATAACCTAATACCTAATATAGTGGAGGGTACAGTATCAGAGGCCACATAAGTTATGTAGAGGCAAATTGTAACTTCACTTGGAGAATTGCACAGTTGTTGACTCCAAAGCACAAAATTAGTTATCACCAAGTTGAACATTCCAAGGGAAGTAGTTGTGTATGCATTTGCAGCAACGGAATCATAATCTGACCCAGCCAACACTCTATCTACCAAAAATGAGCTGGCCCGACCCAGCCAACATTCTATCTACCAAAAATGAACTGGCCCACAAAAAGCACCCAGAAATAACCTATCAAAGCAATTTCTGTGAGGGGTGAAATCTACACAATAGTAATGGGATCAATGGAGGACCTCTAACAGAAGTAGCAAGTGTCTATCGGGTTGGGGTAAATTTCGTATAAAACCTCCAATGAGGTTCAGTCAAAACAAAACAAATCAAACTTTTTACTTCTAGTCAAGCTTGGCTCAGCCGCGATCTGTAGGAAAGCTCTAGCTAGATTTAACCAACACCATCTTGAACAACCCAATACTCCACCGGCTCAACTCAATTGAATACCTAGCCGAATCACCTATTTGCAGAAAGAAAGAAGCTCCGAAAGTTGGATTATTACATGTCTAAAAAGGTTACAAAACCCCAATATAAAAGAATGGTGGTATCCAAAATAAGCCTGCAGCGTACAAAAAAATTGTAACTTTTTACCTTTTTTCTTTCGTTAGTGAAGCATGCATTCATCTTGACACCAGGTTGACAAATCTCGCAAATTTTTAGGCCATTCAAACTTCGCCAAATTAAGATTGAGTTGTCATTCAAACTCTCCCACATTAATTTGGCAGCAGTATATACAATGCTGCACGTTCCAAGAAAGCAGCAGTTACAATTTTTAGTCATAAAATCGAAAAATGCCTCTGCAAATAAGGTAAACCCACCCAAAATAAAGGGTGAGGAGTCTAAAACAGCCAAGCAACTTGTTTTTGGCACAGATACCCGAGTTTAGAAATGAGGAAAGCAAAAAAAATTCATGAGTTCACAACCCAATTGTGCATAACATCTCATTGAAAAATGGCAACATGCAAAGAAGTAAACAAGATAACAACAGCAACAGAGAGAGAACAACCTCAGACAGCATCATCTCTGATGATCTTTTAAATCTTCTGCTGAGCAGATCCAGATTTTCTCTGCTCGAGATCAGCTTCGTCGTCTGAATCATCTATGTCGCAAATGGGTTTTCGAATCGACCTAACACGAAGCCTCTCGACCAAACTACCCATTCTTTCTTCTGCAACAAGAGAGAGAATTCAAGTTTTCGTGCGAGTGAATCAGATGAATTAAGTACCAATTGGACACTGAAAGGAGTTCTTAGGCTTCAGTGGTAAGAAAAAAGCAATATGGGAAGAGAGCATTCGTAACCGAAGGACTCACCGGGTAATAGTTATGCAGGACGCGACAGTGACAATGGCACGGTTTCGTCTGAGAAGGAAGTATATACAAACTTGGGAGGAGCTACTACTGGCAGAGCAGGTTTAGCAATTACTGTAGCACTAGTTTTAGACCGTGCGATATAAGGGATTTGTTTCTAATTTTTTGAACTTATCGTTTTTGTTCAGTCCTAATAAAACAATTATCACGCTCAGCAAAAAAAAAAAAAAAAACAATTATTGTTGTTTGAATTCTACTCCACACAACAATACTACTAAATAAAATATTTCAATAGTTTTTCTTTTTTGAAAGATGCTATTTTTTTTAGAAATTTTAGCACTAACAGTTTTGATGTTTTGATAAGGAGGATGGCTTAATTATTATATTTAGAACAATTTTTGAATGTAGTATTATAATTAGCAATAGTTCATGTATCTAAAGAATAGTTAAAGGAGTTAATGAGATAGAGAATATGCATTTCATGTAAATTCTATAAACACAATATATAATGGTATAAGTTTTGTTTTATAAAATACATGAACTAAAGAAATACAGTGAGCTGAAATTCAAAATAATAAATATTTATAGATCATTTGTAATTCAATAAATACAATGTATAGTATTGTAAATTTTCTTCTACAAAATACATGAAGTAAATAACTAAAATGATTAGTAGTTCAAGAAAATAAATTCAGTTAGCCAAAGAGACTGCTCAAATACTTAAAAGATCATTTATTCTTTTAAAGAGAAAAATTATTTACAAAAACTTAAAAATCACTTAAAATGAGTCACTTATCACAACTACATCGATAGTGACATCATTTTCTATATTGTATATAGATATACATAGATATTTTAACCAAAAAGTTAAAATCTATTAACAATTTTAAATTTAAAAAAATGTTATAAAATCAAAGAGAAGACCAACTAAAGCCAAAAATTACAAAAGGGGCTTTGTTCACTCTTTAACTGATGTGCTCTAGATCAGTTGAGATCCATCAGCAATGAGTGGATTCCAGCTGATATGGAGCACATTAGTTGGAGAGTGAGAGATAGTCACAATTGTTTCTAGCATATTTCTTTTGCAAAAGTTAGGTACCATTTTCAAATAAGATGAGAGAGAATGAGTCTAGTGATTTAGATGAAAAAGAGAGGAGTTCGATTTATACGAGAGAGAGAGAGAGAGAGAGAGAGAGAGAGAGAGAGAGAGAGAGAGAGAGAGAGAGAGAGAGAGAGAGAGAGAGAGAATATGGGTGCAATTTGACAAGCATGATATAAGAGAAGTATAAAGTGGATTAATATCCATTTTTAAGCAATATAAGTATAGTTATTAATACTGTAACATATCAGTCGGTATCAAGTGGTACGTAACGTACTGGTTATAAAACGATACTAATGAAAATGAGTTTTTTACCGACCAATACTAGTCAATACCATCTGATACCGGTGGTACCGAGCGGTACCAACTAATTCCGAATTTATCAAATAGTACCAAATTTTGTATAATTTGATTTTATTATATTTTGATGACAAATATCTACTAGAACTTGTGTTGGACATATATTAGATAATAATATGTCTTGTAAATGTTTTTAAAATTTACATTTGAGTGAAATAACACATTTATGTTATGCTAAAATAATTTATTGTTGAATAATATTTGTTATGAGTAATGATAAAGTTTGTAAAATATTATTTTTAAATATATAATATTTGTTACGATAAATCCGAGACGAGCATGCTTGCCGGTAGAGTATTGACAACTATGGATGGATGTAAGGTACTTAATATCTTTTTACTGATAATCAAACTCTCAAATCCAATCTTGGTTCAATTTGATCAAAATTAGAGTCATTCTTCTAAGAAGGCCTCTCTCGCAAAAGAAAATAGGTTTGTACATTTTTCAAAATCAACTAATCATATTTACTTAAAGTTCACTTTCAAGGTGTCATAACACACTTTAACTCAATGTACCGTATTTTTAAATTAACAAGCTTAGTCGGTTAAATTAAAAGAATTCCAGTGTCACACTAAGTTTTAATTTTCAAACTCATTTTTTGAAAAAATAGGTTGCAACACCCATGATGTTAAAAAAAAAAAAAATGCTCTAAACTAGACAAGTAGTAAAATTCTTGGCATGGACACATTTGTCAAATAATCTGTAAATCATGTTATAACTATAAAGTCAATTTGGTAAATATTTTAATGCATATTTTGGGAGCTTCATTGTAATATTTACATGTTTTTGTACTTATATGCTAAATAGGGTCTAAAATATATAGAGCATGTGATGTGTATGATGGAAAAACTGCCACAACAGTGGCTGATGTTTCTGCAGAAAAACAGAGTAAAAAAGTTCTCTTTTGCAACAAAATTCGTATAGCAGAAGGAGAAAAAGTGCGTTTGTTGGGGCTGTTTGCTGTGTGCTTTAAAGGAGCTTTGAACCCTTTGTAATATCTGACATCTAGTGAAGAAATGTTCAAATTTTCACCCCATATAAGTTCCTTTTGATTGCTGAAATTCTGCTCTATTTCTTGATGAAAAATACTTGCTTGAAATTCATGTTTTGGTGTAGAAAATTCAAATTATGTGGTGTTATGTTTATGCCCTGTTTGTATTTATTTCTTGCTTTGTGAGCATTTTGTCCCAAATCCCCTCAACAAAATTTGGTATCAGAGCTTAGAGCTTGGTGTTTGAGTTTTGTGGTGAAAATAGGACTTGTATTTGGGTTTGTTGTGGTTTGAATGTGATGGCAACTATAAATAATTTCTTTCAATCTCAATTTCTTAGAGTAGAGAAAGACAACTATGGGAATTGGAGTACTCAAATGAAGGTGTTGTTTAGTTCTCAAGATTTGTGGGATTTAGTTGAAGATGGGTATGAACAACCTTTCCCAAAAGAAGAATAAGAGAAATTGCCAAAAAGTAAGAAAAGTGCATTCAAAGAGTTTAGAAAGAAGGATAAGAAAGCCTTGTTTTTACTTTATCAAAGCATTGATGAGTTAAGTTTTGAGAAAATCTTTTCCGTTATCACCTCTAAAGAAGCACGGAAAATTAGAAATTCCCATAGAGGTATTGATAAAAAGGTGAGAGTGTGGCTTTAAGTTTTAAGGAGTGAATTTGAAGCATTACATATGATAAGAATTAATCCATTTCAAATTACTTCACAAGGTTTTGGCCATTGTAAATGAAATTAGGAGGCTTGGTAAAAAGCTTGATAATGTGATTGTGGGAGAAAGCATTCTATGGTCTTTAAGCCCCAAGTTTGAGCATGTGGTTGTTGTTGTTGAAGAATCAAAGGATCTTAGCAACATGACCATTGATCAATTGATGGTCACACTTAAAATTCATGAAGAATAGACAAGAAATTTTCAAGTTCTCTTGAACATGCTCTCTAATCCAAGCTTTTCTTGAAAGAAGGAAAATAAGAGTAATGCGGGACATCTCAAAGAGGAAGATGAAGGGGCTATAAAAGCCATGGTAGAGGCTATAGAAATTGTGGAAGAGGCTATGAAGGCTATGGAATAGGTCATGCAAATAGAGGTAAAGGTGAAAGAAATATAAGTGGAGGTGGAAAAAATCAAACTTTTTATGTTCCAAGCAAAAGAGGAAGAGAAAGGGGAGGCAACTACAATCGTTCGTTCAACTGGTAAGGGAATGACAAAAGGAATTTCAAATGCTATAATTGTCACAACTTTGGGCATTATAGTTATGAATGTAGATCAAAATCAAATAATGAAGTTGTTGAGTAAGTGAACTATGTGCAGAAAGAGAACAATGATGGTGGACCTATCTTGTTGCTAGCTTATTGATGTGATAAATTTTAATATTCGCAAGCGCATGAATCAGATTGAAGTATAAGATAATAAATGCGAGATCAATCTCACAAGGACTTGTAAAATTTTTGAAAAGAAATTAAAACAAATCTATTTCACCCCAATGTAGTTAGGAAATCTTAAGTTTGTTTAACTAATCTAGCAATGAGCATAAACAAATAAACTATCAGGTACACACGTAAACAATTAATCTAGACAATAATAATAAAGAGATGAGAGAAATCAAATTAAGATGAGTAAGGTTTTGTAATACACACACATGTAATAATAACTTTTTATGTAATTCAAATTATTTTCCGAATTTACTTCACAATAACGTCGTAATCAAACTTGTTATTATAAAAAATATAACATTAAAATCACTTTAATAAATCAACTAATATATACTCTTCCTAACCTTAATGTTTAAGACCAAAAATTTATATATATTCATTCAAAAACAAATCACATAAGAAATCCAATACTTATACCAATCTATAACAGGGCTAAATAATTAATTTAATAATTCCAAATCATGAACTAAATTCATATCCAAAATTATTGGTTTTAATTAAGTATAGGCAAGAGTATTAAACAATCAAAGCATACATTAGGAAATATACATTAATAACGTGTTTAAGTCATCACAAAATATGGAGTTTCATCCTCAACTCTAGTATAAAAACTTAGTTATTCATGATTTTAGCATACATTAAAAGTCAAAAAAATAAAACATAAAACCTAGACACATAAAAATAATAAGGCTTGAAAGCTTTGTGTTTCAAATTTTTGTCTTCTTCTTCTTCTTTCTCTTCCTTTCTTCTTGCCTTTTTTTTTTTTTTTTTTTTTTTGTTTCACTTCTCTCGGCTTCTCGTGTTGCTAGAGACAATTGTCATCCTAGGATTTTTTATTCCCTTATTATTCCTTTTTCCTTGGCCAGCCGCCTTGCTATTGTACGGCTAGGTTATATTTTATTTTTATTATATCTTTTCCTAGTTGCTTCACTCTTCACAAACACACATATATATATATTTTTATTATATTGTTTTCTTGTTGCTTCACTCTTCGCACGCACACACATATATACACGTATATATATAACTCTTCTTCATATATATATATATACACATATATGAATCTTGCTCCACTTTGCACAGCTTCTTTTATTGGTTAATACTCTTTTCTTTTAGTCTCTTTGCTGTAATGAAATTGTTAAAAGATTTGATTCCTTAAGCACGCGTATTTCCTATTTTAGCTGAGACTCTTTTTTTTTACTTTTGTATCCTAATCTACAATAAAAATAATAATATAAATAAATAAATAACAACTGAATAATAACTAAATAATATAATTAAAAGATGAAAGTATATAAATTATGCGACTTATCACTTACAATGGATCCAATGGAAATCAAAGCAATGTATGGTTTCTTGATACCTAAAAAAGCAATAACATGTGTGGCAAGAAGTATATGTTTATTGAACTTGATGAAGCAGTGCAAGGTCAAGTTATATTTGGCGACTCCTCCAAAATTTTAGTAAAAGGCAAAGGTAAGATTTTAATCAAACTAAAGAATGAAAATTATGATTTTATTTCTAATGTTTATTATGTTCCAGAGATGAAGAATAATAATTTGAGTTTGGATCAACTTTTAGAGAAGGGCTATGATATTGTTATGAGAAATTTTTATCTTACCATTAAAGAAGCTTGTGTTAATTTACTACTAATGTGAAAATGTCCAAGAATAGAATGTTGACCTTGAATATCCAAAATGATTCTATGAAATGCTTGAATGCTATTATCAAATATAAAGTGTGGACGTGGCACTTGAGGCTTGTATTGACTCTACGCTTTGATTTTGATGATAATTAAACCTTGTGTTAGTTTACTAATACATTTAATTAGCGTGCAAATTAATAAAGATTATAATTTAGACTTAAAGTTTAACTTAAAGTCTAATTCATATTAAAATGGATGCACAACATTTACAAGTTCAAGCAATGCACCAAAAGTCAAGGCTTGCACTAAAACAGAGCAATTGCACCAATTCAAACTTCAAACAGATGATTTGCATTCGAAGAGATTAAAAGTTTTCAAAGGAAGACTTCATCAAGTATGAAAAGACTAAATGAAGATGAATTGAGTTCAAAGAGATTAAAGGTGTTCAAAAAGAGAATTCATCATGTCTGCAAAAATCTCTACAAAAGAATTCAAATGAGAACTTTATCAGGGAGGATGTGAAGATTCAAGATTGTTGATATGCATTGAGAGTGTTCAAGAGTAAACTTCATTAAGCTCCTAATAAAGTGATCCTAAAAAAGAAAAAATTAGCATAATATTTATGAAGCTCTACATGGATAAAAGAACATTAGCAGCAAATGGATAGAGCTCGGCAATGAAGAAGAGAAGCTCGGCATTAATGAAAAGGAATTTGGCAGCTCGACAATGAAGAAGAGAAGCTCGGCATTAATGAGAAGGAATTTGGAAGCTCGGCAATAAAGAAAATATGATCATCAAAAGAAAAATTCAATCCAAAGTAAATGGAAGATATCTTTGAAGGATTGAAGACTTTGATCTATCATCATACTCCAAAGAGAAGACTCCTTGAAAATCTTAAGTGTGTTTGAAGAATATCCCCAGATTATTTGAAGCTAAACTGATGTGTCAACATATGAGTTTGATGTGTCAACACATGAAGACAGTGGATAAATTCTGAAAAATGAAGACTTGATATGTCAACACATAGGAATCAAGTGTCGACACCTGGGGACCAACGGCTATATTTTTAAATGTTATATTAAAGTGGTCACGTATTTAATGAAGCTCTAACAACCTCCAACCGATGAAATTAATTCAGGGCTTTATATATAAGCCTCCAAATGCATTTATGGACAAGAGATACAACATTCACTGATTGATTGAGCTGAAAAATCTGAAAATTGTCTTTATTTTCATGTTGATAGTTAGTGAGCTATTCAATTCCCATTCACTCTTCATAGAGAGTTTGTATTTCGTTTGTATATCCTTCATATACTTGTAAATGAGAGTTGGAGTGTTCTCTTGTAAAAGAAAAACACTTGTAAATTGAAGTGGATCTTAGACAAAACTACTTGGTGGCTAGAAGAATTTGGGAAGGAGTTCTTGTTTAAAAGTGAGTTGAACACTTTGCAAATCAACATCTACTTTGTAATTGGAGATTGCATAGTTGAAGGAGACTTCAAGGGGATCTTGGGGTGATGACGTAGACCCCGAATTGTGGTTGAACCTCAGTAATTCTTAGTATGCTTTCTTGTGCTCTGTTTTTATTCCATTGTTATTTATAATATTGCATTGTATATATCTTGAACTACTGTTCCATTGATTAGATTAGTTTTAATTTATCTTAATTGTTTTAATTTTTAATAAACCCAATTCACCCCCCCCTTGGGTTACCTTTTGGGCCAACAATTGATATCAGAGTTAGTATTCCTGCTGCAGGCTTAACATCCTAGAAATAGATCCATGGCAACCAACTTTGGAAGCTCTCTTGGTGAGAGTTAATCCAAGAATAGATCATTTATGTTTAATGGCAACAATTACAATTATTGGAAGAATAGAATGAGAATATACATACAATCTGTTGACTATGAATCATGGAGAATTATTTTAAATGGTCCCAAAATTTCTACAATGAAAGTGGAGAGGGTTGGCATTCCTAAGCCCAAATCTGAATGGGATAAAAATGATTTGAAATTTTTGCAATCAAATGCTAAAACCATGAACATTTTGTATTGTGCTCTTGAGCCTAATGAATTCAATCGTATTTCTACTTGTGAATCAGCTAAAGAAATATGAGATAGATTAGAGGTAATACATGAAGGTACTAATTAGGTTAAGGAATCTAAAATCAACATCTTAGTCCATAGTTATGAATTGTTTAAAATGAAACCGGATAAGTTTATCACAGAAATGTTAACAAGGTTCACCGATATTATTAATGGTTTGAAATCTCTTGGAAAGATGTATCCTAACAATGAGCAGGTAAGAAAAATCTTGAGGTCATTGCCAAAGACTTGGAAAGCTAAGGTCACGACAATTCAAGAAGTAAAGGACCTCAACACATTGCCTTTTGAAGAACTATTAGGCTCTCTCATGACATATGAATTAACTCAAAAGCAACATGCCCAAGATGATGAAGAAAAGAAAAGGAGAAAAGTAGCACCCAAGTCCACCAGCTAAGAAGAGGAACTGACCAGTGATAAGAATAATTATGAAGACATTGCTCTCATCACACGAAAATTCAAAAGGTTTATGAAGAGAAAAATGGAAAGAAGGAAAGAAGCAAGAGGCCAAAGGAGATTCTAGCAAAGAATCAAACATCATATGCTATGCATGTAAGAAACCTGGCCATATAGAGGCTGAATGTCCCTTGCTCAAAAAGAAAGGAAGAAAAAACCAATGGAAGAGGTTAATGGCAGCTATAACATGGAGCGACGATGAAGAATTTGGTTCCAAAGAAGAAGTCGAACCTCAAGAGGTGGCTAATCTTTGTCTCATGGCTCATGAGGAAGATAATGAGGTATCAAACTCAAACTCATCTCAATTTAATTTCAACGAATTACAAGATGCGTTCGATGATTTACTTTTTGAAATCAGAAAAATAGGAATCAAAAATGGATTTCTTAAAAAGATGGTTTCTACTCTTACCAAAGAAAATGAGGACTTGCAAAAAGAAAATGAAGTATTAAAAAAATGAAGTTTATGTTTTGAAAGAAAAGATTAAGAAAAACTCTTTTCCAAAGGATTCTTCAAGGGAAAACCAGATTTTGAATAATAAAGTTAAACATTTGGAAACAATATTTTTTAGATGTGTAAATAGAAAAAAGAAATTTTGAATGCAATCTTAGAAAAACAAAAATGCTCACTAAATAAAGCTGGACTTAGTTTTGATCCTTTTAAACGAAGAAAATTTTCAAAAGACAGATTTGTTTCTCCTACTGGAAAACCACAGATTTCATGTTTTTATTGTCATAAAATAGGACACATTGCTAGTAAATGTTATGCTATACAAAAATTTATTGCTCCTAACAATACATGGGTCCCTAGAAGGCCATTAAGGACTAACGCCCAAGAACCCACGATGGTTTGGGCACCTAAAGTA
>CM065397.1:19885000-20092500 GCA_033060915.1 Euryodendron excelsum
TTTGTATTGAATAACAATAAAGACAACCTCCTCAAGTTTGATGCAAAATCTAATGAGAGTATATTTCTTGGATATTCAACACATAGTAAAGCTTATAGAGTCTTTAACAAGAGGAGTTTAGTGGTTGAAGAATCAGTCCATGTCATTTTTGATGAACATAACTCTCTTTCTAGAAATATTGTAAATGATGATGTAGATGAGGTAGAGTAAAACATGAAAAAATTAGATATTCAACCAAGCTCAAATGAAGGATCCAAAAGGAGAAAGAAGTGCAAGAAGCCTCTACAAGCCAACAAAATATCAATGAAGGTCTACCCAAGGAATGAAAGTTTGTGCATAACCATCCTATGGAACAAATCCTAGGTGATCCTTCACAAGGAGTAAAAACTCAATCATCTCTTAGAAATATATGTAATCATCTTTCATTTTTATCACAAATAGAACCTA
The DNA here is from genome assembly GCA_033060915.1 of Euryodendron excelsum. Taxonomy (NCBI): domain Eukaryota; kingdom Viridiplantae; phylum Streptophyta; class Magnoliopsida; order Ericales; family Pentaphylacaceae; genus Euryodendron; species Euryodendron excelsum. The sequence continues at coordinate 19,885,448 of CM065397.1, forward strand.
AGTATTTTAATGATGCTAAAAATGATGAGTTTCGGATTAATGCTATGTAAGAGGAATTGAATCAATTTGAAAGGAATGAGGTATGACACCTCATTCCTAGGCCTAATGATCATCCTATCATTGGAACGAAATGGGTTTTTAGAAATAAAATGGATGAATTCGGAGTTGTAGTGAAGAACAAGGTAACAATTGTTGCTCAAGAGTATAGCTAAGAAGAAGGCATTAATTTTGATGAAACATATGCCTCGGTAGCTAGATTAGAGGCCATTAGATTGTTACTTGCATTCTCATGTTTTAAATATTTCAAATTATATGAAATGGATGTTAAAAGTGATTTTCTAAATGGTTTTATTACCGAAGAAGTATATGTTGAGCAACCCCCTGAATTTGAAGATCCAAAGTTTCGCAAACATGTTTTCAAATTAACAAAAGCTTTATATGGTTTGAAGTAAGCCCCAAGGGCTTGGTATGAAAGAGCAAGTTTTTTATTAAAAAAAGGTTTTTCAAGAGGAGAGATAGACACCACCCTTTTTATCAAAATCAAAAACAATGATATACTTTTGGTACAAATATATATAGATGATATTATATTTGGTGCTACTAATGAGTTGCTTTGCAAGAAATTTGCTAAGTGTATACAGGGAGAATTCAAAATTAGCATGATGGATGAACTTAATTACTTCCTCGGTTTTCAAATCAAGCAATCAAAGAAAGACATTTTTATTAACCAAGCCAAGTATATCAAGGACTTGATCAAAAAATTTGGTATAGAATATGCAAAGCCTATAAGTACTCTAATGAGTACTACAACAAAATTGGATAGCGATGAGAAAGGTAAGTTAGTAGACACTAAGCTTTATAGAAGCATGATAGGTTCTTTATTATATCTAACTGCTAGTAGGCCAGATATAATGTTTAGTGTTTACTTGTGTGCTCGATTTCAATCAAATCCTAAAGAATGTCATGTGATTGCTATGAAAAGAATTTTTTGTTATCTCAAGCACACACCTAATCTTGGATTATGGTATCTAAAAGGTACATCTTTTAATTTGATTGCTTATACTGATGCTGACTATGCGGGGAGTAGAGTTGATAGGAAGAGCACAAGTGGCTTTTCCCAACTCCTCGACAACATGATTGTGTCTTGGTATAGCAATAAATAAAATTCAATTGCTCTCTCCATAGCTGAGGCTGAATATGTAGTAGCTTGTAGTTGTTGTGCTCAAGTATTATAGATTAAATAATAGTTAGAAGATTATGATATCTTATTTGATCATGTTCTTATTATATATGACAATACTAGTGCTATAAACTTGACTAAGAACCCCATTTAATGAAAAGACTCTCACGAGAATAAGGTACACTCTACAAAATAGGAAATGGACTCCTAAGAAATCTGATGGTGGCAGTGCCTCAAAAGCTCCCTCTGGGAGTAGCTCTAGGCAGAGGAGTACCAAGAGAAGCTTACATTAAGAACTTGAAGGAAGTGAAGATGCAATGACTGATTTCATGGCTCAAGTTTTGGATTCCCTCAACAAACTGAACAAGAAGACAGACCTGGTTGCCACAAGGATGTTTTCATGGAAAGGAAAGTCAGAGAATTGAAAAAGGAAGTGCAAATGTTGAGACATGGGAAAGAAAAATTGATAGAGGAAGAAGAAGAAGATGAGGAAGAAGAGGAAGAAGTAGGAGAAGAAGGAAATGAAGAAGAGGGAGACGCAGAAAAAGATGCTAAAGAAGAAAGAGAAGGTAGGGAGGTAGAGGCAGAAGCAGCAAAGCAAAGTCAAGAGGATGACTCATCTGCTACAGAATCTGATGCTCCTCCTTCCACTTCCAGTCACCAGTATGGGCTCAAGGACAGACCTAGGAAAAAGTTCTCCAACATCCCTGATGACCCCCTTATCCTAACCCCCTCACCACCAGCCTCTCCTCACTGACCTCTCATCTCCATACCTCTCTCCCTCTCCATCTTTTGTTTACTTTTTCATTTTGCACTTACATTTTCATTTTGCACTTGCATAGTCTGTTAAAGGATAGAATGTCATTCTCCAAGACCAAAATTCTCTTGTAACTTTTTATGATTATCATTTGTAATACCTTTTTGAATGAAATATGACTATGTTATTGTGCCAGCTCAATGCTTTGATTGTTGATTGCTTTGTTTACTTTCCTAATTATACAATTTATCTTGTTATCAGATTTTTTGCTATTGTACCTGTCTTTGTTATCAATTTATTTTTCTCTTTTTGACGAATTGACAAAAAAGGGGAGAAGAATTGAAGTAAAATGGGAAGAAGAACTAAAATGATGAATGATGAAAGTTGCATCATATAGCCTATGAAATCTTATAGAGCATGTTCTTAGGGGGAGTAACATGATAAAGGAATTTTTTTTCCTCAACCCCTCAACTTGTTTTGGCATTGTCTAATACTTTTTCAAAGTTGAGATCTGTTTTTTTTACTAATCAAACAAACAAAAAGATATTTTTGTCCTGGAAGCATCAGTTGCAAAACAAAGAGAGAGTTTTCTCTGGTAAGAAATTTGATTCTATTCATTCCATTTTATCTTATAATGTCTGTTTTTGCAAAGGTTTTGTCATCATAAAAAATGGAGAGATTGTTGACTCTACGCCTTGATTTTGATGATAGCTAAACCTTGTGTTAGTTTACTAATACATTTAATTAGCGTGCAGATTAATAAGGATTATAATTTAGACTTAAAGTTTAACTTAAAGTCTAATTCATATCAAAATGGATGCACAACATTTACAAGTTCAAGCAATGCACCAAAAGTCAAGGCTTACACTAAAATAGAGCAATTGCACCAATTCAAACTTCAAATAAATGATTTGCATTCGAAGAGATTGAAGGTGCTCAAAGGAAGACTTCATTAAGTATGAAAAGACTAAATGAAGATGACTTGAATTCAAAGAGATTGAAGGCATTCAAAAAGAGAATTCATTATAGCTACAAAAATCTCTACAAAAGAATTCAAATGAGGACTTCATTAGGGATGTGAAGATTTAAGATTGTTGATATACAGTGAGTGTTCAAGAGTAGACTTCATCAAGCTTCTAATAAAGTGAACCTAAAGAAGAAGAAATTGGCATAATATATATGAAGCTCTACACGGATGAAAAGAACATTAGTAGCAAATGGATAGAGCTCGGTAATGAAGAAGAGAAGCTCGGCATTAATGAAAAGGAATTTGGCTGCTCAACAACAAAGAAAATATGATCATCAAAATAAAAATTCAATCCGAAGTAATTGGAAGACATGTTTGAAGAATTGAAGACTTTGATCTATCATGAAACCCCAAAGAGAAGACTCCTTGAAGATCTTAAGTGTGTCTAAAGAATATTCCCAGATTATTTAAAACTAAACTGATCAAGAAAAGCATGAAGGACAATTTCTGGGTGATGTGTAGACACATGAGTTTGATGTGTCGACACATGAAGACAGTGGATAAATTCTAGGAAATGCAGACTTGATGTGTCAACACATGGGAATCAAGCGTCGACACCTGGGGACCAACGACTATATTTTTAAATGTTATATTGAAGTGGGCGCGCATTTAATGAAGTTTCAACAACCTCCAACAGGTGAAATTAATTTAGGGCTTTATATATAAGCCTTCAAATGCATTTATGGACAAGAGATACAACATTCACTGATTGATTAAGCTGAAAAATCTGAAAATTGTCTTTGTCTTCAAGTTGATAGTTAGTGAGCTATTCAATTCCCATTCACTCTTCATAAAGAGTTTGTATTTCATTTGTATATCCTTCATATATTTGTAAGTGAGAGTTGGAGTGTTCTCTTGTAAAAGAAACACACTTGTAAGTTGAAGTGCATCTTGGACAAAACCACTTAGTGGTTGGAAGAACTTGGGAAGGAGTTCTTCTGTAAAATTAAGCTGAGCACTTTGTAAATCAGCATCTACTTTGTAATTGAAAATTGCAAAGTAGAAGGACTCTTCAAGGGGATCCTAGGGTGAGGACGTAAACCACGAATTGTGGTTGAACCTCGGTAATTCATGGTGTGCTTTCTTGTGCTCTGTTTTCATTCCATTGTTGTCTACATTGCGAACTACTGTTCCATTGATTAGATTAGTTTTAATTGATCTTAATGGCTTTAATTTTTTAATAAACTCAATTCACCCCCCCCCCCCCCTCGGGTTGTCTTTTGGACCAGCAGCTTAGGCATCTTAACTTTAGAGGCTTGAAGCTATTATCAAGTAAAAACATGGTGAGAGATTTCCCTTGTGTTGATCACCCAAATAAAGTATGTGAAGCGTGCATTCTTGACAAGTATCATAGAATGGGCTTTTCAAAAGAAGTGAAGTGGTGAGCATCAAGGCCACTGGAGCTTTTACACACCGATATTTGTGGCCCTTTGAAGCCTATGTCAACTGGGAAGAATAGGTACTTCCTCACTTTCAACTTGGCTGTATTTTCTAAAATTGAAGTCTGAAGTGTTTGATGTGTTCAAAGAGTTCAAGACTCTTATTGAGAAGTAAAGTGCCTACTACATCAAGGCATTAAGATCTTATCAAGGTAATGAGTACACTTTTAGTACTTTTGAAAACTATTACAAAGAGCATGAGATTATCCATCAATTTACACCATCATATATGCCACAATTGAATGGAGTTGTCGAAAGAAAGAAAAGAACTATCTTGGATTGGCTAAACACATGTTGAAAGCAAAGAGATTGCCAAAGGAGTTTTGGGCCGAAGCCGTTGCATGTGTCATTCTACTTGTTGAATCGATGTCCAACCAAAAGTGTTTCACTTAAAGACACTGAAAGAGGCTTGGAGTTCATTTAAGCCAAGTGTTTCTCATCTTAGAGTATTTGGATGCATTATTATTTTTGAAGCTAAAAGAACAAAACTTGATGATAAAGGTGAAAATTTAATTTTCTTAGCTATGGTGATAGAAAAATAGATTACAAGTTGTACAATCCCATTACAAAGAAGGTGATCATGAGTAAAGATGTGATCTTTGAAGAAGAAGAAGTTTGGGATTAGAAGGAAAAAGAAACATCATTGATGTTAAACTTGTACTTGAAGAAGACGAGGAGGTAGAAGAGCCAAAAGAAATTGCAAGAGAGCCACAAACTCTTCCACATGGGTCCCCCTCATGTCAAAGAAGTGTTTCATCATGCCATCGTCTTCATTATTGGAGGCTAGTTCAAGTGAAAGGCCAAAAAAAACAATAAGCTTGTTGGGAATCTATGAAGCCACCAAAATGAAAATGGGTGTGAAATGGAAAGAAGCTATGGACAAAGAAAGCAAGGTAATAAAGAAGAATGACACATGGGAGCTCACTAGCTTATCACAAGACCACAAGACCACAAGGCAATTGGTGTGAAATGGGTGTACAAAATAAATAAGAATGTAAATGGAGAAGTGCAAATATACAAGGTACGATTGGTTACTAAAGGCTACGAACAAAGAGCTAGAATTGACTATAGAGGGGTTTTTACTCCCGTTGCTCGGTTAGAGAGTATTAGATTGGTGATTTCTTTAACCGCTCAATATAAATGGTGTCATGCCCCAATTTTTCGGCTCGAGTTTAAGTCTAAGTCTTGACTCGAGTCTATTAAAACTCATCTTAAAAATATAAGTGTGACTGAGGTTTAAACTTGAAATTTAATTTGAATAAGGGCTTTTTGAAAAAAGTTTGGAGTCGCCACCTAAGTAAAGATATGCTAGGTGACCTAAAACTAAAGTGTAATCTGAAGACTAAACTTAAATGTTTTGAAAATATTTTGCAAATGCCTTCTAAAGAAGGCTTTGGAAAACAAGGTTTCCTTAGCTACCTTTTGAAAATGGTTTAAGCCCTTTTGCAATGTAACTCCATGTTGGTCATCGCACTAGAGATCTATGGTTCAGGGGTTAGTTATGTGTAGGGAAAATATCTTAAGATCATCACCCTACCTCGCCTGATAATTGGCTGTATGTCAATTCACCTTTAATACACTCACTAATTTTCGATTACTTATTATCCACTTATGCAATTTTGAAAATGAAAATTTGAACTCAAGAGAGTTTTGACATGAAAGTGGACTCAAGAGAGTTTTTCTATATTTTTTAGGTAGAACTCGAGAGAGTTTTAAAAGTAATTTTTGAAATCAATTCAAGGGTGTTTTGAAAATTGTTTTTGAAGCCAACTCAAGAGAGTTTTTGAAGTGTTTTGAAGTCAACTTAAGAGAGTTTTAAAATCAACTCAAGAGAGTTTTGAAATGTGTTTTGAAATCTTAATTTTTTAGGTTTTAGGATTTAGATCACTTAGGCAATGTTAAGTACCTAAGGTTAAGTAAACCAAGAGTGTACTAACTAAGGTTAGATTGACCTAGAGTTCAGTCAACCTAGTTAGAGAAACTAGGGTTTTGGAAATCTAGACAGAGAAACTAGGGCTTTGAACCTAAAGAGAGGAACTAGGGTTTTAGAAACCTAAAGAGAGAAACTAGGGTTTTAGAAACCTAGAGAGAGAAACTAGGGTTTTGTGACCTAGAGGGAGAAACTAGGATTTTGAAACCTAGAGAGAGAAGCTAGGGCTTTGAACCTAGAAAGAGAAACAAGGGCTTGAACCTAGAGAAAGAAACTAGGGTTTTGGAAACTTAGAGAGAGAAACTAGGGCTTTGGCAACCTAGTGTTTTTCAAATGTGGGTTTGAACGAGGGTTTTGAACCTAGTGGTTTTGAAATGTGATTTTGGAATTAGGGTTTTGAACCTAATGGTTTTGAAAGGTGGTTTTGGAACTAAGATTTTGAACTTAGTGATTTTGAAAGATGGTTTTGAACTAGGGTTTTGAACCTAGTTTTGAAATATGGTTTTGAACTAGGGGTTCCAACCTAGTGGTTTTCAAAGACTTTGAAAATGTCACTTTATGCACAAAACTTGAAGGTGTTTGTTTAGAAAACTATGACTTTATGTACAAACCTTATGATTTTATGAAGAAAACTTATGATTTTTTGTGAAGATCTTTCAAGAAAAACTTTGAAAAGTGCTATTTCATGTGAGAAAGTTATGATTTCATGTGAAACTCTATTAGAAAACCAACTCAAGAGAGTTGCAGGTTTTGAAAATGATTTTTATACAAACTCAAGAGACCAAAATTTTAGAAAATCACTCAAAAGAGAGTTGTTTTGAAAATCATTTTAACACTTTAAACAACTCAAGTGAGCATGTGATTCTCATGGTTGATTTTTTAAAATCGCTAGAGAGAGGGTTATTTTGGAAACCATTTCAATCACAAACTCAAGAGAAATTTTTTTTTTAAAATCACTTAAGAGAATGTTGTTATGAAAACATTATAATGGATTGAAACAATGCAACCTAGAGATTAGATGGTCTTGAAGGCGCTATAAGGCATAAGAACTTAGGATTGTTGGTATGAACACTAAGAAACCCTAATTTGGAGAGCTTTAAAGAGATATTTTGCAGAACACTTAGAGATGAACTTTGAAAAACTTTTGAAGATGAAATCAATGATGGTTTGAAAATGGGTTTTAAACACCAAAATAAACTCATAGCATGCATGACATGAATATCACCATAAGTATAATACAAAGGGTATGAACCATATATGATTAGGTCACACCAAATTGCAAGGTGCTTCAAAGCCATACCATCTTTAACTAGGCTTACAAGACATCCCCAGGTATTATGGGTCTTGTGAGCTTTCTTCTATGCATGACCTTTAAGCTCTATTATTTCAAGCATAGAAAAAAGTGAGGTGGAAGATGGGGATTAAAAGAGAAAATAGCTCAAGTGAGTTAGGAGGGAGAAAAGAGAGTGGGGGTATGCACAAACTTAAATGGAGATATACCCTTAGTTTTGTAGTCTTTTAATCCACCATTGCTTGAAACTTGGTCTTCAATAGAATTGGAATTCTTCTTGAATTTGAGAGGCTTTGAACTTTTTTGTGAATTTCAGAGTTGGGAGACTCTTTTGACAGAGTTTTCCCATAATTTTTGTCTCTAAATTACATAGGGGGTGGCCTGTTATTTATAGGCAAACTGCTTTGGGTTCCCATGCATGTATTACATGCATGGGGCCTTTGGCCACTAGAAGAGTGCCACATGGCACTCTTGTACCTTCCAAACTTGGGTTGCAAAACAAGTTTTATCTCAATATAATCAAAATATGGAGTCATGTATCATACACTTTCATACTGGGAACTTTTATGCTTGCTTTTCCTCGATATTCATGCCATCCAAGAGCGATCCAAGGAAATCAAGCACGTTGGCGATATGCTCCTACAGGTTTTCTTGAACTTAGTACCCTTTGGGAGCTTCAGATGATTCTGGTTAATGTAGATATCATCTCAAAAAGCAAGCTTAAAAATAAGCTTTTTGAAAGCGTCTATGAGACGCTTGCTTGGTTTCTCGAATGACCGTCTTTATTCTATGCGATCGTGCTTCCGAGAAGTGACCTTCTTGATTGAACCATACCAATGGAAAGCCCTCTGAAAAGGCTCTTAGGAATTCCCAAAATTTACGTATTTTTCTTCTCGTTTCATGGTACGTTATAATCAGGGAATCATGATTTGAAATGGGAAATGGGAAACGAGAGTGACTTTCATATGCTTCTCAAGTTTCTAAAAGTACCCTACTTTGAGCCATTTAATCACGGCCTTCAAATGATATTATTGATAATCAGGCTGTACCAATGGAAAGCCTATTGCTTTGGCTAATGGGAATTCCCTAATTCACATGTTTTTTCAATCATTTAATGGCGCATTTTAGTTCAGGAAGTGAAGGAAAAGTTGGCTTTGGAGAAGCGTATATGATATGCTTCTTCAAGCCCTTGTTGATAATAGTGTATTTTAAGTCAAGGAACTCACTTGGAAATGTTAGGAACACTCTTTGGAGTGTCCCAGTAGGGACCGGTTTAGTTCCCAGAGTCGGTGTAGTCTTAAAAATGGGCTTGGGTACGTTGGGTTAAAACGATTATTTTGAATAGAGCTCACTAGAATGAGACTAAAATAGACTTCATACGGAACTTAGAGTGTGCTTGACAAACTAGTGGTAGTTTGGGATGGCCTTACCACTTCGGGGGACATGTACTTCCCGAGGAGTGTATCAGGGTGCCTAGGGGCAAAATTGTTATTTTTACCAGGGTTCTCTAGAATGGCACCAGAGTTGGTTTGAATGGCATATTGAACATGCTGAACTATCTAAAGACAATGTTGAGGGTGGTCTTATAGTCTTGAGGGATTGATACTTTCTTGAAGGACGTGTCAGGCTACCTAGGGGAAGAATAAGCATTTTTCACCAGTCGGCGCTAACGGGTGCCGGTGTTAACATCATTTATAAGTGTTCTGTCACTCCAACAGTTATGCCAAGTTGGTTTTTGAAGATATCTTCTCCTCGGTAAACATGCCACAGCCAAGTCGATCTTTTGACACTAGGTTGCTTGCATGTTGACATGTTTGCACCACTCTAATGGTTTGATAGTTTGTGAGTGCTTCTGCCACTCCAGCAGTTTTGGTGATTGGCTCTAAGGATCTCTTAGTCCCAAGAAGGCTGCTTGATGCCAAGGGGCTTCATAGACATTTTACATCGACAAGCTAGCAAGCGTCGGAAGTAAACCATGCAAGGTTTGTGAGTGTTTCTGCTATTTTAATGGTATTGGCAATTGGTTTCAAAGACTACCCAGTCTCAAAAAACTGCTTGGAATGCTTAGGAGCATTTTGGTCATTTTGGCTTTGGATTGGCCATCTGGGCCTATGAGCCATTATCTTGACCTTAAAGGGTTGATCTGATCTTTGGAAAGCTGTTAGGGGCTTGATAGTGCTCTGAAGTTTTACTGGAAGATTGGATCTTGGACTAGAAATTGCCTAGCTGAAAAAATGGGGTGCTTACACATGGAAGATTTGTCAACTGTAAAATCAATGTTTTTAAGTGGCTTCTTTAAAAAAAAGATATATATGGAACAACCATTAGAGTAGGTTAAAGAACAGTATGAAGATAAGGTGTATAAGTTGAAGAAAGCTCTTTATGGGCTAAAGCAAGCTCCACATTCATGGAATGCTAGAATTGGCGAGTACTTTCATGAGAATGAATTTGAAAAATGTCCTTATGAGTATGCATTATATATGAAAGTGAATGTCGATGGAAATATGTTGACTACGTCTTTATGTTGACAACTTGATTTTCATTAAAAACAATCTTAATATGTTCAAGGAATTCAAGAAAAGTATGATCTGGGAATTTGAAATGACAAATACTAGGTTAATGTCTCACTTTCTTGGCATGGAAGCTGTGGAAAGTGAAGATGAAATTTTCACCTTTCAAAGTGGCTATACAAAGGAGATAATTAAAAGTTATGGAATGGAGTATTGTAATTTCATGAACACCCTCATGGAGAGTGGATTCGACTTATTGAAGAGCACTAATAGTGGCAATGTTGATCCAACTTACTGTAAAAGTTTAGTTGAAAGTCTCTGATACCTCACTTACACTATGGCGGACATACTTTATGGTGTTGGATTGATTAGTAGATATATGGAAGCACCCGATCATTCTTCTCAATGCAGCAAAGAGGATTCTGCATTGCATCAAAGTTAATCTCCATAATGGCTTGTTTTATTCTTGCTCTAATGATTTTGGACTTGTTGGCTATTCCGATAGCCATTGGGGAAGAGACTTAGATGAAAGGATGAGTACATTAGGCTTTGCATTCTTTTATGGGAAATACGGCATTCACTTGGTCTTCTAAGAAGCAAAGCCATTGTAACTTTATCTACTTGTGAAGTAGAATATATGATGGCTAACTCAACCGTTTGTCATGCCCTATGGTTGAGGAACTTGCTGAAGTATTTGGGATTTCCACAAGAAAGTCCCAAGGAGATATTTATTGATAATAGATCAACAATAGCTTTGGTAAAGAATCAAGTGTTTTATGGAACGAGTAAGCACATTGACACTCATTATCATTTGCGAGTGAAGCAAATGGAAGTGGAGTTAGTCCATTGTAAATCATTCAATCAAATTGCCGATATATTCATGAAACCTTTGAAGTATGAGGTGTTTAAGAGATTGAAGGTTATGCTTGGAATGAAGACTTTTGGAAATTGGGTTCAAGGGGAGATGTTGTAACTATAAACCCAATTTGGTAAATATTTTGATGGATATTTTGGGGGTTTCTTTGTAATATTTACATGTTTTTCTTCTTATATGCTATATAGTGTCTAAAATATACAAACTAGGTGATGTGTATGGTGAAGAAAGTGCCACAATAGTGGTTGATATTTTTGCAGAAAAACATAGTAGAAAAGTTCTCTTTTGTAGCAAAATTTGTATAGAAGAAAGCCAAAAAGTGTGTTTTTGGGGGCTGTTTGCTTTGTGCTTTGAAGGAGGTTTGAAGCCTTTGTAATGGCTGATTTCTAGCGAAGAAATGTTCAGATTGTAACCCAAATAAGTTTCTTTTGACTGCTGAAATTCTACTATGTTTTTCGATGAAAAATGCATGTTTGAAATTCATGATTTGGTGTAGAAAATTCAGATTATGTTGTGCTATGTTCATGCCATATTTGTACTTGTTTCTTACATGATTTTTCTGAGCATTTTGCCCCAAAATTCCTTTAACAAAATAGTGACATTCCCAATGATTTAACATTTCCTTGCAATATATTTACTTTTAAATACTAAAAAGGTCAAAACATTTGTGTTCCACTAAAACTCTTTGAAATCCAACATTTAAGAATGGAAAAAGAAAAGTATCAAATTTTAAATATTGCCCACAACTTTCATACATTTTACATCTTTTGGTTAAATTTTGGATTATTTTCTAAAATATATTTCCACAAAATTTATTATTAGTATTGTGTATTACCTTAAGATGAAAAGAAGGTTTGGTCACAACGTGTGACTTGTGTCCTCTCTTACAAGATCCTCTTGAAAGCCTCCTCCACTATGTAAAAATTATTTTACATAGTTGTTGCTAGTTGCTCAAGTGTCTAGCTCACTTTAACTAGAGTTCTTCTTAAACTCTCAAGTTCCAAGTAATTTTGTCTAAACTTACTCAAACTTGTAAATGATTTTTTTTCAAGATCACTTAAACTCACAAGTTTTACAAACTCATCCAAGAAGAAAATGAGGTTTATACAATGGGTGTCTTTCACAAAAAATAAATAAACAAGTTAAAGCTCCATAAATAAACCCCTAAGAACTCAACAACAAAAAAAATGTAATAGTTAGGCTAAGAAATTTTAGCTTACAAATCATATTTAACACTTATTGTGGGTGGGTTAAAGAAATCAGGCCCAGTTCATCTAGTGAGACTCAACGATAATTAAGTGAATGAAATGGGGCTAGAGCCTAGCTGAAGTAGTCAAAAGAGCGGCCAGGCCCACACTACTAACCCGATGCCGACCTCAGGCCCAAGCGCAACACGACGAGCCCAGTTTGCGAGTATAATCAGAGCATTTATTGCTCTGACCACAGCATTTAATGCAAAGGTGACTTGCATTTAATGCAGCAGTGGCTTGCCACGCAACGTCCGCCATCACATCCGATCAGCCGACTCCAGCACGGCGGTAAAGCTGGACCAACATCCGATCAGTCGGAGAACGAATGATGTGATCTACAATGTAGGTCATGATGGCCCTAAGGTAGACACAAGGGTTAAACACTCTATTGATTCCACTATAAATACTAAAGCCCCATGGAGGAAGGTATGGATAATTAATTTCAAGTATACATCGCCTTTGTTCATTCAATTATCAATTAAGATTGCTAACTTAATTGTCAGAGTGTGATCGGCCCAAAAAGAGTCGACCCATTCTAACTTCTTTATCCTTTTTACAGCGAGTTTAGGCTTATTGATATTGGCTCGAATGATCGGCCAAACCTTCCCAAAAATTCTACTTACAATTGGCACCGTCTGTGGGAAGGTTAAGATAACTATGAGCACTAATGCCTAAAAGAGAAGAGGAGAAAACCACACTGAGTGAGGAAATGAGGCTTCCTCTAGCAAAGATCATACCGATTAGGCATATTACCAGTCTACCCCAGAAGATTGCCGCCGGGGTCGAATGATGAGGTCGAAAATATGAACCCCTGCTAGAAGCCACCAGGAAGCACAAGATGAATTACGGAGAGACTCGAACTATGCTGGGGAGCCAAACTTCCACAGAAACCACCATCGAGACCTTGCCCCTTTGCCCTCCAATGGACAAGTCCCAAGCCACCATACGCTCAAATCTGCTGGCGCGACAAAGAGATTGCCTACCTCACATCTTAGGTTCGAGCCATGAGGAGGCCATCTCCAGAAGAGATAGACCTGGCAAGGAATGGTCCCTAGACCATGAAAGGATTACAAGGAGTTGGGACACCAGAAACAGAGACGCACCAACGGCACTAATGAGAGGAAGTTACACCTTTAGCACCGGGCACTGCAAGGAAAGGCCAGCAAATCGGCACCGTAGAAGGAGCTAGACTTCGCAAAACGAGGCTCGGGCGGAGGCTAGTCAGCAACAAAAAGACTAGGAGAAGTGATTCAATGAAAAGCTGGAGGATAAGAAGCAGCATTCCAAAGACTGCACAACCCATGACCTGATCAAAAAGGCCTTCGACCAGATTGCATCGACACCGTTCATAGAGGAGATTGAGTCCCGCTAACCTCCTCGAAAGTTCACACCACTGAATTTCACTCCATATGATGGAAAGGCTAACCCAGTCAGTCATGTTTGTCATTACAAGCAAATGATGGCGTTATGGAACAAAGACCAATCCTTGATGTGCCGAATCTTTCCCTCTAGTTTAGGGGATGTAGCCTTACATTGGTTCAACAAGTTGCCATCTAAGTCAGTGTCAAACTGGAGGCAACTTGCCGAGCTCTTTACTGCACGCTTCATAGCCAACAGCATGCAACCTAAGGAAGTCGATTTCCTACTAACCTTATGGAGGGGTGAGGGAGAAGGATTGCAAGCATATGCAAGATGCTACTTAGAGGCCTACAACAAGATCGACGGATGCAGCGAACAGCTGGCTGTGACCTAATTCAAGGTCGGCTTGCCCATGGAGCACCAGTTGCGACAATCCTTAATGAAGAAGCCGACCCTCACCGTACAGGATTCGGTATCCAGAATCGAGCAATATGGATGATTGGATGAAGATGTGCCATAACCGATTTTGAAAAAGGTCGGTATAGTTACTGAAAGGACAAATAAAAGAGATACCAAAAAGCCTCATCTAGAAGACAACAACAAAAAGGGTAGGAAGGCGAATGATGGGGTCCACACAGTCTTCAAAGATCCCATTTACAAAATCTTGCCTTAGATTCGTGACAAGCCCTTTTTCAAATGGCCCCCGAAGCTAGGAAGAGACCTGCATCCCAAGACCAAAAGAAGTTCCGCTTCTATCATCGGGAGAAGGGGCATCAGACAAAGTAGTGCCGGCATCTCAAAAACCATTTGGAAGACTTAGCCAAAGCTGGTCATCTCAACCAGTATATTGATCGAGAAAAAACAAAATGGGAGGCCGAGCAGCCACAGCAGGAAGTTGTCCCACAAAAGGAGAACGAAGCAAGACCAGTCCGAGTGATCAACGTGCTCACGGTTCGGCGGAATCAAAGGCCATTGACCTGCACCAATACCGAGCTGAAATACAAAAGCCTGCGCACTTAAGAGAGGTAATACAGGTACAACCTCCATCCAAAAAGGTTAAGGTCGGCAACAATGCTGCATCCATAACCTTCACTGATGAAGACCTCGTGGGGGTGCAGACCCCTTACAATGATGCATTGGTTGTGACATTGAGAATAGCAGACTACGAGGTGAAAGGCTGCTCATCGACCAAGGAAGTTCTTCCGAAGTCATGTATTATAGCCTATTTAAAAAATTGGAGCTAAAAGAGTCTGATCTGTAGCCATCTCTTAACCCATTGGTCGGGTTCAACTCGGACCCAATTTGGCTTTTGGGAAAGGTAACAATTCCTATGACTGCCAGGGGAATTATGTTGTAGATAGAGTTCCTGGTAGTCAATGTGTCTTCCCCCTATAATGCAATCATGGGATGTACCTGATTGCTTCTCATAAAGGCTATCACATCATCCTACCACCAGCTGATCAGATTTCCTATCCCTGGTGGAGTGAGGGAAATAAGGGGAGACCAAGTGATGGAGCTAACAAGGTACAAATGATGGAGCTACACGAGGACACGCTTACTATCAACGATGTGAGGTAGATGCCAGAAAATAAGGCCATTGAAAAACTGAAGAAGATCCACATCGATCGGTAGAGTGAGAAGTATTTTGTCATCGGTACGTCCTTAGCCAGAATTGAAGAGAACTCTCTGATTAAGCTGCTAACAAATTACCTTGAGGTGTTTGCCTGGACTTTTTACAATATGCCGGGGATCAACGCCGAGATTGCCTGTCATCAGCTGAACGTCGACCCAAAGTGCCAACCTATGATCCAAAAGGGGAGGAGGGCGACAACATAACATGTGGATGCTGTTATTAAAGAAACTAAAAAACTCTTGGAAGTTGGGGCAATTCGGGAAGTCCACTACCCAAGCTAGCTTTCGAACACCGTGGTGGTAAAGAAGAAGGACGGCAAGTGGAGGGTTTGCATTGACTTCACTAATCTAAACAAGACGTACCCTAAGGACCCATTCCCCTTTAGCAAGATCGACCAGCTTGTAGATGCAATAGCTGGTTATGGGAGAATGAGCTTCTTAGATGCTTATCAGGGGTATCATAAGATTCCTCTCCATCTAGATGACCAAGAGAAGACGGCCTTTATCACTCCAAGGGGTATCTTCTGCTACAAAGTAATGCCCTTTGGTCTGAAGAATGTCGAGGCCACTTATCAGCGACTGGTCACCAAAATGTTCAAAAACCATATCAGCAGCACTATGGAGGACTACATCGACGATATGGTGGTGAAAAATAAAGTCAGCAGTTCCCATTTGGAGGATTTAAAAGGAGTGTTCAACATCCTAAAGTAGTACAAGATGAGACTAAATGCCTCCAAATGCGAGTTTAGAGTCAGTTTGGGAAAATTTTTGGGGTTCTTGGTCACAAACCGGGGAATTAAAGTAGATCCACGACAGATTAGAGCGATCCAAAGCGTTCAAGCCCCAAAGAGTGCTAAAGAAGTACAAAAGTTGATTGGAATGGCAACGACACTCAACCGGTTTATCAGCCGATCTTCAGATAAGTGTTGACCATTCTTCCAGCTTTTCAAAACATAGGAACAATTTAAATGGACTACTGAATGTGATCAAGCCCTTGGTGATCTGAAGAAATACTTAACCTAGCCACCCCTCCTTTCTAACCCACTCAAGCATGAAGAGCTCTTTCTCTACCTAGCAATATCGAAGCATGCAGTCAGTGTCGTACCACTCCAGCAACAAGATTGGCTGCAGAGGCCGGTTTATTATGTCAGTAAAACCCTCCTGGGGTGGAAAGTAGGTACTTACCGCTGGAGAAATTGGCACTTGCTCTATGTAAGCACCCCATTTTTGCCAGCTAGGCAATCTCTAGTCCGTCTAGACTCATATTCAAATCAACACAGACATATTTAAAGGCCACATCAACTTTTCGAACCCAATTCAATCAATCCATTGCTTCACAAGCCCTTTGGGCCTAATAGAGGCAAAAGGACTAAAACTCCCATAGGCGCGTTTTCTTGGAGACGATAAGTCTCCGTTTTAATCTCAAACTCAACTTCAAGTCCAATTCCAATTCAAGTTAAATTCGGCATGCCTTTCAAGAAATTTGGTCCCTTAGGCGGTAAGACTATCCAATCCGGCATGTTTTTTGAGAAATTTCTTTGGAACAGTAAGTCCCTTCAAACCCGTTAATCGGGATGGAACCCAAGTCCCTGAGATGGTAGAACGGTCCACCTTTGGCGCCTGCTAGCCCGCCAATGAAGAATGTCTGTTATTCGACACGTCTTTCAAGAAAGTTAATTCCTCAGATGATAAGTCCACCTAACAGCTTTCGAGATTAGGCAGTCTCTGGAATGAACGCGAACCGTCAGAGTGGTGGCAACACTCGTAAACATTGCAACCGTCAAAGTGGCAGAGACACTCGTAAACAGGTCGACATTAGCAATTGCTAACAAACCCCCTATGTTACAAGACCGAACTCTCCTCTTGGTTGTGATACGTTTACCAAAGGACGAGATACCTTTGGAAACTAACTCATCACAGACCGTCAAAGTGACTAAAACACTCAAAACCCAGGTTAGCACCAGTGCCTGCTAGCCCACTCTAGTGAAAAATGAACAAACTGCCCCTTGGGCCATTTCCGGCATGTTTCTCGAGAAAGTACCTAAGTCCTCAGAACGGTAAGTTTACCCTTCCAAGATTGTCCCAAAGACGATCCGACATATTCAAGTGCCTTCTAGACGGTTCCAGACCAATTCCAAGACCATCTGGTCAAAATGATCATTTTACCCCTAGGCATCCGAGTGCCTTCGGTAACCACATTAGCTTTGGGTATCAAACCGGTAACCTCCTGAGAATGCTTCTAATAGTATTTCTGACCTTCTAATACCCTCCTGGATCATTCAAAGTCAATTCTGACAAACCCGGTGTAAAATGACCGTTTTGCCCTTAATGGGTTGATCGCCTTTTCCAACCACACCGGCTCTGGGTATCAAACCGGCACTCCTTTGGAACACTTTGGATAGTGTTTCAAACCTTCAAGTCCTCTTATGAGCCATTTCGGGTCCATTCTGGTGGTTTTCCGGTCTAGTTAACCGTTTTGCCCCTAAAAGCTTGGTTGACAATTTTGACCCTATTTTTCAAGTCCGTTACCACTGGGACACTATTTTAGGGGTTTCTACCCATTTTTGGCCTTTAGGACCATTCTCGACCTCCCTAAACATTCCCAGACCTTCCAAAGTCACTCCTAGCGGAGTCAGGCCAAAAATTGCATGGTAGTCACTAATACAGGCTCTTAAATCTTTTGCCTTGCATACCAAGGCTTGAAAGATACGTTACTTACCGACCTTAAGACTTTCCTAAGTGACTGGCACTATTAGCCAAAAATTGGCCTGGCACTACTCCTAGTGGCATCAGTGTATTTATAAGCCTAACGCCACTGTAACAAGCGCCAGGTCAGTCTTTTGTCTATAAATATATAGCCTCCCCCCTACATGGAAAAGGTCGGCAATCTAACTCCAAAAACTCTATCTCTCGATATACAGGCCTCGAACTCTCTCCAAACCCTAGTTTTCTTAGGCTTCTTCAAACCTTAGCCCCTATACACTCTAACCCTGGCATACATACATTCAATACACGCCTATACGAGCCTCCAAGTTGACCATTGAAGACTCAAAGTGCTGCAATCTTAAAGCTCTTGTAGATCAAAGCAAAGTGAAGCAAATAAAGCAAGCAAATCAAAGAAGTCATAAGGATGGTTTTCTATTTACATTTATGCAATTCTCCCTTTCTCTCTTCTCTCTCCTAACCCACTTGGGTTTTCTTCTATTTTAATCTCCTATCTTCTTCCCCCCCCCCCCTTCTTGCATGCTTGAAACAAGGGAACCCACAGTTCATGTGTTGAAAGAATGGCTGAAAGTCACCGTGTCGAGGGCATTCTTCTAATTCAATCTTAGACCATGTGGATTCAGCTCCTTTGATTATATGGTGAAGCCTAAACCTTGTATGTTCACGACCCTACTTGCATTGTGCATATCATAATCATACATCTCTTCCAAACCGTTTTCTAAACTTGTCTTTAAAACTTGAATCAAAATCTCCTTCAAAACTTGCATTAAAAATCTCCTCTTTCAAACTTGTTTCCAAAATCAAAATCTTAAGATGATTCTAGCCACTCCATGGTTAGGATTGTTTTAGGAAAGTGTTAGATAAGTTTTGGGTGTAAACCTTAAAATCAATTTTGTCAAAATCACGATCCTATGGTGATTCTAGCCATTTCATGGTTAGGATCGCTTTAGGAAAGTGTTATATTTAATGGAACTAATATGGTCCATATTTTCAAATCTTTGTTGTTTTCAAAACCATAATTCTAGAATGGTTCTAATCTTCTTATGGTTAGAATCGCTTTAGGAAAGTGAGATATTTTTAGAGACTTACAAACGTCCATATTCCAATCCCTTTCCAAATCACTTTTCAAGTATACTTTCTAAAATCTCTTTTTCCAATTTACTTCCCAAATACTCTTTTCAAAAATCCCTTTCCTAAAAAGTCCTCTTTTCAGAAGCTCTCTTTCCAAAAACTCTCTCAAAGGTGTACTTCCAAAAATCTCTTTTTCTTGGAATCCAAGCCAAAACCTAGAACCTATGGTTAGGAAACCTTAGTAGTCAATTTCCTTTTCATGTCAAAATTCCAGATTTTCAAAATTCTATTTTCAAAAATCATAAGTATCCAAAAATCCCTTTTTTGTACCAAGTCATATTTTCTAAATCCAAGTTTTTCAAATCTCATCATTTTTAATTTCATGTCAAATATAATCTCCAACTTAGGAAACCAAATCCAATCCTCTGATTTTGGAAACAAAATTAAATCATCTCTTTTTGGAAATAAAATCTAATCTTCTACTTTAGCAAATAGGAATAAAATCTTTCTTAATTTAATCATTTCCTAATTCCAAACTTTTCTAATTTCAAACCTTTCCAAAATTCAAACTTTCTTAAATCCAAGACTTTCCAAAATCCAATTTTTTCTAAATTCTAAATATTTCTTAGATTAAACTTTCTAAATTCAAATTTTTCCAAGATCAACTCTTTCTTAAAAAGAAAGCTTTCTTGATTCAAAACTTTCCTAATTTGAAAACTTTTCAAAATTCAAATCTTTCCAAATTCAAAACTTTTCTAAGCTCAAATTTTTCTTAAAATGAAACTTTTCTAAAATGAAACATTTCTAATTTGAAAACTTTCTTATTTTGAAACTTTCCAAATTCAAAGACTTCTAAAATCCAATCTTTCCTAAACTCCAATTTTTCAAATTTTCTAAATTAAACATTCAAGTCAAATCTTGTCCAACTATTCCAAGTCAAGTATTTTTAAATCAAATCCAATCACTTCCAATCTTTCCAAATCCTATCTTTCCTAAATACTAAGTTTTCTAAAATCAAATTTCAATTTCAAATCTTCTATTCCAAGTTTAAAATCAAATCTCTTTTTCAAATCAAATTCTTTTCTAATCAAATCTTTTCAAATCAAACTTTTCTAAAATCTCAAAATGTCTATTTTCAATAGGACTCTTGTCTGAACTACGACAAACCTGATTGCCAACAAAGGGATACATAAGCAACCCTCATGAGTGCAGTTACAACCTTTTTCAGACTTCCAATTCTATAATCTATTTCAAGTTTCTAATTCTAAAATCTATTTCTAAATCTCTATCTATTTCAAGTTTCCAATTTCTAAAAACCTTCTTTCAAAAATCAAATCTATCTTTTCAAATTTATTTTCAAAATCAAATCAAGTCTTTTCAAATTTATTTTCAAAGTCAAATCTTTCAAATCTATTTTCAAACTCAACTTTTCTCTTGCACTTGCATGTTATGCCTCAGATCAATTTTCTTTCTAAAGTTTTTTCCAAAGTGGATAGTTTTGGACATTTATTAATCAAAGATTCTGAATGAGTGAATCTAAGGTGAATAGACATGTAGGTACTGCAAGGGTGGGGTAGGGTAATGGCTTAGTGCGTCTTCCCTATACATAACCAACCTCTGAACCTAGAATCACTGTTTTTAAAGACCAAACAGCGTTATTTTGAAAAAGGGCTTAAATCTTTCAAAGGTTTTCAAATAACCTATTTTCTTAAAAACCCTCTCTTAAAGAAGTTTTCAAAACCTTTTCAAAAACCTTACGTGTAATTTTCGGATTGTGCTTAGTTTTAGGTAACCTAACTCACCTTAATCAATTTAGGTGGTGATCCCAAATTATTTTCCAAAAGCCCTTGTTCAAAATCAAATTTTTATTTCAAACCTAGTCACACTCATTTTTCTAGGAGGATGGGTTCTAATGAGAGAGCATTGTATTCTTTCCACTTGTGCGTATTTTTCTCAGGTGTGAAAAATTGAGGCGCGATGCTCTGGTAGTGGCATCTCGCAAATTGGTACACTATTTCAGAGCTCATACCATCAATGTCCTCATGGACCATTAGCTCAAACCACTCCTTAGAAGGGCCGACTTCTCTGAAAGATTGGCAAAGTGGGTTGTTGAGCTAAGAGAATTTGATATCAAGTTTCACCCAAGATCAGCAGTTAAAGGTCAGGTACTTGTTGATTTTGTTGTCGAATTCTCTATTGAACTGTCGCCAGAGGATAGCCTGCCAACACCTTCTGCTCAACAACACGATGACCTCCCCTTGGACCTTTGGGAAAGTGCTAATCATTGGAAACTCTGCGTCGACGGAGCATCCAATGACCGGGGGCCCAGATAGGGCATAGTGCTCATTACACCAGACGGTTTGGCCACTGAATAAGTTATCAAACTTGACTGCCTCAAACAATGAATCTAAATACGAGGCCTTACTCACTGGATTGTGTTGAGCTATTGAACTAAAAATTGATGAGATCATCATCTATTCCGACTCCCAATTAGTAGTTAATCAAATCATGGGAGAGTACGCAGCAAAAACTGATAAAATGACGCAGTACCTAGCAAAAAAGCAAAGGAATTACTGACCAAGTTCGGCAAATACAAACTCCTCCAGATCAGTCGCGACAGCAACTCTCACGCCGATACCTTGTTTACACTTGCAACGACCCTGAAGTCAAGGTCAAAAAGAAAAATCCATGTGGAGACCTTAGCCAGACCAAGCATATTCCATGAAGAGGAACAAACTCTGGCTATAGAACAGTTGGAACTAGGGTGGATGGACCCAATTATCTCCTATCTTGACAAAGACGAGTTGCCGAAGGACAAGAATGAAGCCAGATGGATCAAACACAAAGCCCTCAGATATTGGCTATTTCCAACCAAAGAACTCTACAAAAGATCTTTCACAAGTCCTTACTTGCATTGTATCCACCCGAACAAAGTGCAAGGCGTCCTATTCAAAATCCATGAACGGATATGTGGAAGTCATGTCGGTGAAAGATCCATTGCCCACCGAGCTATCTCACAGGGGTATTGGTGGCCTTATATGCAAAAAGACGCAGCCCAGTACGTGTTGAGATATGAAAAGTGCCAAAAGTTCTCTCCAATCATACATCAGCCCACTGAAGATCTCACAACTATAACCAACCCTTGGCCTTTTGCCCAGTGGGGACTAGATATAGTCGGGCCCCTACCCTGAGCTCCAAGCAATTACAGATTTCTCATTGTGGCAATAGACTACTTCACCAAGTGGGTGGAGGCAGAGCCCTTGTCAACCATTAGAGAGATTGACGTCAAAAGGTTTACATGAAAAAATATAGTAACAAGGTTCGGCATGCCTCGTATACTTATCTCGGACAACGGCACCCAATTTGATGGCAACATGTTCAAGTTGTTTTATGAAAAGCTCAAAATCAAGAACTACTATTCAACACTGGCCTATCCGCAGTGCAACGAGCAAGCTGAAATCTCCAACAAAACCATGCTGAACGGGATCAAGAAACGACTAAAAAAGGCTAAAAGGAGATGGGCAAAGGAACTGCCCAGCGTCTTATGGTCTTATAAAACTACCCCGAAGAGGTCTATTGGAGAAACTCCCTTCTCTTTGGCTTACAAAGTGGAGTCAGTTATACCTTTGGAGGAAGGGCTACCGACAATCAGATTGGCAATATTCAACACTGGGCTAAACAACTAGACCCTAAACAGAGACCTTGATCTTGTAGAGGAAAACAGAGAGGCTACCCTGGTTAGGCTCACTGGGTACTAGCAGTAGTTAATTCGTTCTTACAATAAACGGGTTTAGCCTAGATCCTTTGTGCCAGTGTAAGAACCCCATTTTTGACCACTCGGCGATCTACAGTCCATCCAGACTTATATTCAAGTCAATGTGGACATATTTTTTAGTCAAATCAACTTTCCAAGGCTAATCCTGTCTATTCATCGTTTCGCGAGCCCACCAGGCCCAAATAAAGGCAAAATAACCAAAATGCCTTTAGGGATATTATTCGGTCCAATTCCAAATCAGGCACGTCTTTCCGAAGACGGTAAGTCCCCTTTCCAATTCCAATAAGCGCGTCCTCCCGAAGACGGTAAGTCCCTTTTCAATCCTGTAGGCACGTTTTCTCGAAGACGGTAAGTTCCCTTTTCCAATTCCAATTCCAATTCCAATCCCTCTCTCAAGAAAGATGATTCCTCGAGATGGTAAGTTTATCCAATCCAGCACGTTTTTCGAAAAAAGTCTCTTCATAACGGTAAGTCCCTTTAAACTTGTTGACCGAGACGAGACCCCAAGTCCCCTAGATGGTAGAACGGTCCACCTTTGGAGCCTGCTAGCCCGCCAATGCTAAAATGTCCGTTTTGCCACGCCTTTCGAGAAAGTTGACTTCTCAGGTGCTAAGTCCCTTTAGCAGTTTTCCGAGATTAGGCAGTCTTGAGAACGTTCGCAAACCATCAGAGTAGCGAAAGTACTCGCAAACATCGCAACCGTCAGAGTAGCGAAAATACTCACAAACAGGTCGATATAGGGAATTGCCAGTAAACCCCTGTATCACGGGACCGCCATCAAAGTGGCGGAAACACTCAAAACCCAAGTCAACACCAGTGCCTGCTAGTCCACTTCGGTAAAAAATGACCAAACTGCCCCTGGGGCCATTTTCCAGGACGTTTCTCGAGAACACACCTAAGACCTCACAATGGTAAGTCCACCCCTTTCAAGATTGTCTTAAAATCAATCCGGCATGATTAGGTGTCTTCCAGTCAGTTTCGGGCCAATTCCAAGACTTTCCGGTTAAGATGACTATTTTGCCCCTAGGCATCTGAACACTCCAGGGACCACACCGGCTCTGAGTATCAAATTGGTAACCTCTCGAGAATGCTTCCTATAGTATTCTCAACCTTTCATTAGCTTTTCGGATCATTCCGAGTCAGTTCTGACAAACCCGGTGCGAAATGACCGTTTTGCCCCTGGTGGGCCGGTCGCTTTTTTCGATCACACCGGCTGTGGGTATCAAACCGGTAGCCTTTGGGAACATTCTAAATAATGTTTCCAAATCTCAAGTCTTCTTCTGGGACATTCTGAGTCCATCCCGGCAGTTTTCCGGCCCGATTGACTATTTTGCCCCTAATGGCTTGGTCAACCCTTTCAACAATTCTTGTCATCCTTTTCCAGGTCAAATACCTCTAGGACCCTATTCTGAGGGTTCCTGCCCTTTTTTGGCCTTCCAGGCCATTCCCAGTCCCTTAAATGCTTCCCGGACCTTCCACAGTTACTCTTAGTGAAGCTAGGCTAAAAATTGCATGGTAGTCACTAGTACAGGTGCCCAAATCTTCTCAAGATACGTTGCTTGCCAACCTTAAAACTTTCCTAACTGGCTAGCACCACTGGTAGTGGTGCAAGAATATTTTTTGGCCTGGCGCCACTGCAATCGGCACCAGGTCAATCTTTTCCCTATAAATACAGAGCCTCCTCCAGCGTGAAAGAGGTCCACCAACTCAATTTGAAAACCCTATTATTCGATATACAGAGCTCGTAACCTCACTAAACCCTAGTCTCCTTAGGTTTTTCCAAACCCTAGCCTCCATACACAAATCCTAGCCTCCTATATACACTCATACACTCTTATATACTCACACACTAGCCTCAAACCCTCCATTCAAGACTTGAAGTGCTGCAATCTAAAGCTCTTGAAGATCGAAGTAAACACTCGGAGATCAAGACGAACACTGAAGCGAAGACCGAAGCAAAGCAAGGAAAACAAAGCCCAAAGCTAAGCAAAATAAATAAGACACAAGGTAGGCTTTCTCTTTAAGTTTACGCATCTTCCCCTTCTCTTCTCTCTCCTAACCCACTTAGGATTTCTTCTATTTTAATCCCCCATCTTATTCTCCCCTTTTCTTGAATGCTTGAAATAAGGGACTTCCCGGTCTATGTGTAGGACTAGGCTATTGGAGAGTCACCGTGTCGGGGGCTTTCTTTTAGTCTAACTATCCTAAAGTGGTTCTAACCTTCTTATGGTTAGAATCACTTTAGGAAAGTGAGATATTTTATATACTTTCTAAAAACTCTCTTTTCAAATCTCTCCTTCTAAAAACTTCTCTTTCAACATACTTTCTAAAAATTCTTTTCGACCTCCTTTTCAAAATTCCTTTCCAAAGTTGTTTTTCTAAAACTTCCCTCCACAACAATCACTTTCCTAAAAACTCCTTTCCAAAAAACTCTCTCAAAATTCACCTTCTAAAAACACTCCCTAGGTTTCCTTCTTAGAAAACTCTCTCCCTAAATCTCTTTCCTAAAAACTCTTTCCAATAATCTCCTTCCAAAAATCCCCTTCCAAAAACTCTCTCTTTTCAAATTCACTTTCTAAAAACTCCCCTCTAGGATTTCTTTCTAAAAATCTCCCTTTCTAAAAAACTCACTCTCCAAAAATCTCTTTTCTTAGAGTCCAAATCAAACCCTAGAATCCGCAATTAAGAGACCCTAATTTTTCTTCCCAAAAGCAGGATTTCCAATTCCTTATTTTGGCCTCAAAACCTCTTGTTTTCTACATCAAAACTATATATATTTCCAAAACCTCTTTTCTACGTCAAAACTATAGTCTTCCCAAGACTAGGATTTCTAAAAACTCCATCTTTCCAAATTCATGCCAAATCCAATCCTCCCTTTACGAAGCCAAATCCAAGAAACTAGATCCTATCCTCTGTTTTTTAAAACAAAATTATACCTTTTCTTTTAGAAACAAAATCCAATCCGTTGTTTTAGGAAATAGGAATCTCAATCCTTCCTAGTCTAAACCTTTCCTAATTCAAATCCTTCCTAATCTCATACTTTCCTAAACCTTAAAGATTCCAAAACTTAAACTTTTTAATCTTTTCTTAAACTTTAAGCTTCCAAATCTTCCCTAATTTCAACCCTTTCTTAATTCCATACCTTTCCAAATTTTGACTTTCCAAATCTAAGTTTTCAAATCTTTCTTAAACTCAAACCTTTCTTAAACTTCAAATCTTTCCAAATCTAAAACTTTCTAAACTTAAAACTTTCTTACTTTTAAAAACATTCCAATTCCGAAACATTCCCGTTTAGCCCTTTCCAATTTCAAAACTTTCCTAAAACGAAACCTTTTCCTATTTTAAAACTTTCCTAAAATGAAACTTTTCTAATTCAAAAACTTTCATAAAATGAAACGTTCTTAAAATGAAACTTTCTTAAAACGGAACTTCCTTAATTCAAACCCTTCCTAAATCCAACTTTCCCTAATCTTCTAAGTTCAACACTCGAGTCAAATCTTTCCTAAGTCTCTCTTTCTTAAGTCTAGGTTTCCTGAAACCAAGCTTTCCAAAATCAAATCTTTTCAAATCTTCCAATTCAAATTCAAAATCAACATCTCTTTCTCGAATCAAGACCTTCTATTTTCTATCGGATTCTTGTCCGAACTACAACTGACCTAATTTCTCAAAAGGGATACGTAGGCAACCCTCATGGGTGCGGTCAAAATTTTTTCCAATCTCCAATCCTACAATCTTTTTCAAGCTTCTATTTCCATAACTCTTTTCAAGTTTCCAATTCCATAATCTATTTTTCTAACTCCAAATTTCTATTTCCAATTTCCAAATCTCTCCAATTTCAAATCTATCTTTTCAAATTTCTTTATAAATCAAATCAATGTCTTTTAAATCTCTTTACAAATTTATTTTTCAACTCTCTTTTTCTTGCATTTACATATCATGTATCATGTTTTTCAAAAATTCTTTTCTAAAGTGGATAGGATTGGACATTTGTTAGTTAAAGACTCTCACAGGTGAATTTAGGGTGAATAGACATGTAGGTACCACAAGGGCTGGGTAGGGTGATGGCTTAGTACGTATTCCCTACACGTAACTAACCTCCAAATCCAGGATCACTGTTTTTGAAAGACTAAAACGGAGTTATTTTTCTAAAAAGGGCTTAAATGTTTTCCAAAGGTTGCTGAATAACTTGTTTTCCTAAAAAGCCTCTCTTGAGGATGTTTTTCAAAATCGTTTTCCGAAAACCCTAAGTGTAGTCTTCGGATTATGCTTAGTTTTTAGGTGACCTAACTCATCTTAATCAAGTTAGGTGGCAACTCCAAATGTTTTCCAAAAGCCCTTTATTCAAATCAATTTTCAATTCAAACCTAGTCGCACTCATTCGTCTAGGAGGGTGAGTTCTAACGAGAGAGTACAGTGTTTTTCCCGCTTGTGTGTGTATTCCTCGAGTGCGAAGATTCTAGGCGTGATAGTTGGCAACTCCACTGGGGACACTTAAAGGGTTAGGCCGTAGTCATGTCTCTTTACCCTTCACACATGTAGAGTCTTCAATTAACTTGTCCAATTTTATCCACTTTCAGTTTGCAAAATCAAATTTTCAAAGTTGTTTTCAAAAAACATGCATTTAACTCTATTCATATTATCTTGTATTAAGCTTGCAATCCACATACTAACTCTTGCATCTTTGTTTTGTAAGTGCTCTTTTTGTTTAAATTTTATCAACTGTCATGTATGAATGTGATGAATGGGAGTTGTTGGGCTGTTTTCTCCGCTTTCAAAAATCACACATACACTGCAATGTACTTGCATTCTGCATACTTGCATTTTTACCTTGATATGACCCTTCTAGTTAGAAAGGGGGAATATATTGGTTGTGGGCAAGATGTTGTGTCAGTTTCTTCGCCTACGGCCTCTTGATGGTTCCCCCGCTCGGATCACCAACCGATCATGGCACCACCTCGGGGAGCGGGCCTAGGTTTGAAGATTCGGGCACCAAGCCTTTTTAGGACGCTTTAGTCAACCCTCAATCTCATGCTCATATAGACACCATGCATAGCCGAACCTCTGCCGGATTTAAGACACACGCACCGTTTTTCAAAACCATGGAGGACTTGCTCTTACTTTTCATTCATACCTGTCTATTCCTGTTGTTATAATGACTGTATTATTACTGTTATAACGCTTTTCTAACTGCTCATATGTACTTTAACTGTATTCTCTCTCCTTATACTCTATGCTTCCATTTTCATGCATTTCATATTCCATGTCAAGACGAGAGTTCCAAGTAACTCAAGTCACTACATTCTCATGCATACGATCAACCCAAAGAGAGTGACACCTAGTTCACTCTCTTTTGCATTAAACCTACCCAAACCCTATGTAACCCTAAGGACTCATAGCATGCATCTCAATTCATTCCATAAGAGGGGCCCCAATCCCTCTATGCTCACGGAGATAAGGTTGCCAAGAAGACAAGGGGCAACCAGTCAACAAGGTCTCTCAGTGATCTCCTTGACATTGAATCCAAGGAAGGCAGATCCGGAGACTCAAGAGTAGTTTAGGACTTCTCATGTAAAAATAGATAGGCAAAAATTCCAAAGAAACATATTCCCTCTCCCCCTGTTAAAATGTATTTCAATTCTTTTATATCATAAACCCGAAGTTAAATGTATTTCTTCATTTTCCGCGAATGAGTGAGTGAATAAATGCATGAACGAAGAAAAGGTTCCTAGTTGACGGTAAGGCATCTGCATATAGGGGTAATCCCCTATCTCCAAAAGTGAGCTAATACATCATGCTTAGCTTCCCTCCTATAAGAAGGGCACCCTAGGACATGCATTGCATAAAGCTCTTTAAAAACCAGAAACTGACTTGCAATTTGTGTTTTTGTCTTTTTCTTTCTTCCTTTTTATTTGCAGAGGTCACCCTGCACTAAGTCAATATTGCTCCTAAGAAGGGGCAACATCCACCTAGGGATCCCATTATCACCTAGCAAAGAGCATCACTGATGGCTGCTAACCCTGAAAAATCATCTCAAGTCTCTCGAGAAGAGATCAACGAAATGAGGACTAAGATGGATGAGATGCTCAAACTCATTCAAACTATGGCTATGAAGGATACTGTTGCAGTCCCATCATCATCCATGACTTTGTCAAAGGACCCCGAACCCGCTAATCCAAGGTTCGTGCTTCAATCTGACAATGCTAGGAGGAATAAGGAAGATGCCAAAGGGATCAGCGTTGAAGAGGACGAGACCATATTACTTTCACCTGTCGTAAAGAAGGCCCCCCTAGACCCTCTCAGTCTGAAAATCCAAGGGCTAGAGGATTCACTGCGAAGTCTCCATGGCCATGACGCCTATAGTTTCACTGCCTACGAAGAGTTATACTTCTTTCCTGACCAGCCGAGACCTGCTAGGTTCAAAATGCCTGACTTCCAGAAGTATGACGGTACTGGTAACCTCGTCACTCATCTTCGTCTCTATGCTGGAGCGCTAAGTGGTCATGGCAATGACCCAAAGCTCCTCATGCAGCTATTCCAACACAGTCTCACGAGGTCTGCTTTACAGTGGTTTGCTTATCTGGATTTAAGGAAGATCACAACCTGGATCGAGCTGGTCAATGCATTTAAAGCCCAATATCGTCATAATATTGATCTCACCTCTGACCAATGGTCCCTGATGACTATGAGCAAGGGTGAAAAGGAAAGCTTCAAAAAGTATGCCTTGAGATGGAGAGAAGCTGTCGCACAAGTCAATCCCCCATTGAAAAAGAAGGAGTACGTACAACTGTTTGTGCACACTTTTCAAGGTATATACTATGAGAAGCTCTGCACAAGTGTAGGGAAAAGCTTCTTCGAGCTTATCATGCAGGGGGAGATGATAGAAAACGGCCTCAAGACAATGAGGATTACGGACCCCTACGCCATGACTGGAGAAAGTATTGCCAAATAGCCAAGAGAGTGGCTACTACAAAGGGAACAGTCAGGAAGGAAAGTGAAGTGTCTGCCATCTTGCCTAGCCAACCACCCCAATACCATCCACCACTACAATCACACCCTGTCTTGCCCTTACCCACCTTAACAATGCTTGTTCCAACCTCTAACTATGGCCCCGCTAGGGCACGACCTAACTTTAATAAACCTGCTCGACTCATCTGTACCTTCGACACCTTAGCCTGCACCCAAACTAAGGCCTACCATAACTTGCTGATGAATAACATCCTGAAGCCCATACCTGCTCGCCCATTGCCAAGCCCTCTACCCTTAACCTTTAATGTCGCCCTTACATGTGAATACCATTCGGGTGGCCAAGGGCATGACACCGAAAGCTATTTCGCTCTCAGGCACAAAATCCAAGACTTGATCGACAATAAGACTATTGATCTACAGCGATAAAACCTACTCCGACCCCCAATGGGACCACTAACCCTCTGTCGGATCACACCGTCAACGTGATATTAGTAGAAGTGGAAGGCGAGAGAGAGTTCGACGAGCTCGAGGTCGACGGTTATGAGGACGATTGGGAGACCAATGAAGAAGATGACTGGGAGGAAGATCTCCCATTGTGCCTGATTTATCTCTATAACCCTGATGAGGTGCTTGACGCTTCTAATTGGCCCATCGAGGAGCTAATGTTCCCGAAAGAAGAGCATATCAAAAGCATAACTATTGATGGATGGGGTGATAAGTTTCTACACCCGAAGTATGCAGCAGCTAAAAGTCACTTGCTGGAAAACCCTTGGCCCGCGACTGAGTACAACTATGAAGACATGCGCTGGGGGCTAGAAGAGCCAAGAGAACAGACAGAGCCGTTCGAGTTAGAAGGAGGTGAACTAGCCATCCTATTTACAAAAGGACCTGTTGCAAAGAACGAGAAAGAGATCAATGAAGCTACTGACTGCACCATCACTACCGACATGTCCGGAGCTCTAGTAGAAGCCTTCGCCTGTCTTGCCCTGGCCAAGGACCTGAATCACGAATGGAGTATCGAAGATGTGGGCATTATCCCAAGGCTTTACTGAAATGGGTTTTCTTCAAAAGCGTACAAGAGAGGGGTGTTTTCACCCACTTTCTTTCTATCCCTTTACATTTCATCCTTAAATTAATATCTGCATTTTTGTTTCTTTAAAACAAAACTATATGCTTTTCATTGATAAGATAAAATGATTAAATCTTTTTATTCATTGTTGTTATCCTCTTTTCTCTTGTAAATGGTAACTACTTTCTACGCAAGGGGCATGGTATATCTCATAGAATGATCCGACTTGGAGGGATGATAGCATGAGTTAACCACTCGCCAAACGATCAGCTTCCCAGAGAGAGAGAGGATAAGGATGAGTGAGGAAATTACCCAAAGGCAACACTTGTGAGACACTGAAACTAAGCAATGTGTGGCCAGATTACCAAAATGAAGAGGAGCTATCTTTCATGTTCCCATAAAAATTTCCTTTGCTTAACCCCTAGAGCCTCGTAACAAATGAAGTTTTTCTTGTCAACCCTGATCCAAGACTATCCTCCCCACACTGGGGCAGACAATATTTGAGAACTCTAGGAATGGTATCCACCCCCACGGTGCTAACGCAGCATTGAAAGCTCTGTAGATCAAGAAATCTAATTCAGAGTGAAGAGAGGCCCTCATTTCATTTCTCATACAATCAAAAGCAACCCCTTGCCAAACCCGTTGAGCCATTTTTTTATTTTTTTGAGAAAACCCAACCTAGGGATCACCGCCCACATTGGGTTAGATTGAACTGCCAAGAAAAATGTCTAAGGAAAAAGGGTTAAAGAATTATTCATTTCATAAAAAGAAAGAAAAGGCATAAAAAGGACAAAGCGACGGAAAAGAGTTGCCAAGGGGCAAAAGGCCAAAAAAAAGAAGAAAAAAATCTAAGGAAAGGCCTGAAGAAAACCATGATTGAGTCATCTTCAAAAGCATAATAAGAAGATTGAAAGAGAAGAGAGTCATGTTATCTCAAAAAGCATATAGAAAGAGTAAAAGAAAAGAGTCATTTTCACCCTGAGAAGTATTTAGTAAAAGCAAGAAGGAAATTTAAGGGTGATCCTAGGTTACAAAGAAACCTAGTAGAAACAATAGGTTCGAGCCTTTACCCTTTCTTGCAAAAGTCCCAAAACCATGGCCTACATTACAACCCTACTAAAGTCTACTCTGATTGAAAATGGATTGCTTGATCTAAATGAGCTGGACATGCTGCCAAAGCTAAAGAAGGATGCTAACCCTACTAAAAAATAGTCAAGGATAGTGTGGATCTAAACCTTGCTAAAAACAATATCGAATTTGAGCCTACATATCCCATTGTTTTAAAAACCCCATAACCTAGCCTACGTTACAGTCCTAGAGCAAAGTCTCCTCGGATTGAAGGACTGGCCACTTATCGCTCTGCTAAAGGTCAGGTAAGCTGTTGCTAAAACCCCGAGAGTTGAGAGTTTCAGCCCAATAATCATACACACTAACCCCAAGGTAGAGAGTCGAAGGTGATCAAAAGGTTGAGAAACGTGCGAAGTGCTATCATCCAATTAAGGTAAAGTCGAGCCAGAGGAAAGGCCAGACCCCCGAAAAGTAAGGAGTTACCATTCCAAAGATACCAAGTTCGACAGCACCCCTTATCATTCTGTTAGTTAACATATTTCTAATATGTGCATACATATTCAAAACAAAAATAAAACAAAAAAAAAAAAAAGAGAAGAAGAAAGTCGGCATGAGATTTGCATATATAAGATATAACTCCATGTAAAAGCAAAAGTCACCAACATCAACTCATGTAATAGATACATAACGTCATCATCCATCACATGCATCTGATCATATGCCTAGCTGTAAAGATCATAAATGTATCTGCGCATCTAAGTATAAAAAAATATATCCATCAAAATAAAACTATCTAACATAAATACATCTCAGGAGTAGGGGCAAAGGAAAATTAGAGTCTACGACAAGGGGCATCTGTCAAAGGTCAAAATCGATATCCTCATGATCGAAATCTCCAAGCCCGGCATCAGAGGAGGTGGATAATTACTAGAAGCACCGACGTCCTACGAAGAGGACATAGCCAAAATTAGCAAGATAAAGGAATAACTAGACAACAGCAGAGTAAACAGAAGAAGCAGAGAAAGAACAACATACCTTGCCACCGCCTATCTGAGATAACCGAGCCGTCAAGGAAGCCACCTCTGCCTAATACTGATCCCGCTCCATCTAGTACTGATCTCTCTGGTCTCTCACAGTAGTAAACTCAGCCTGGGGCACATATCCTTCGGCTCGGCGTCATAAGTCAACCACCTCCTGGCCCACAGCGTACCCGCCAACTACTAACTCAAATCGGGTGAAGGCACTGACCGAATAAGCCCCGAAGTGTGCAGCGTAGTCTGTATCTGGAGGAAGCAAGAACTCGGCACTCGGCTGCTACTCTTGATAGGGGATAGACACTCCTGCCACCAAGGCTCCAAACATATACTTCGACGGAGCTCCTGCTGACCGGAACTCCTCATGAAACTATCGCCAGTGTCGCTCTCCTAGATAGGACTCCCAAGTATCGTCACTAAGAAAAGCAGCCCTCGACAAGGACAACGGGACCAAGTACCGCACTGTCTCATAATGAACAGATCCAATGAAGGGCCGCCAAGTCACGTCTCTCACCTCAATCAACTCCAAGTTCGCCCGTAGCGTCACAAAGTCTGTAATCTCCGATCGTTGGGCCACCCGATCACGAGCCCACCTCAAAACACGAGGATAAAGTTTGTCCTTGACAATTGCGGGGCAACGAACAGGCAGGTACTCATAGCTCCACCAGACAAGAAAGGGCCAGAAACTAGTCATGTTGCCCTAATGGGAAGAAGTCCGAACCCGCATCGATTAAAGGAAGCAGCCGAAGGAGAAGGATCCCCAATCCAGCTCAGATAAAGCCCCAATATCAGCTACTATGCTCACTAACCAAAAAGGCACAAGCAACTTCTTGTTGTTGCAGAAGCAGTTAAAGATGATATACAGAACAAGTCGCCGTCTCACAATGTCCCGCTTGGCAGGCGATGGCTCAGCAGCAAAGGTACGGTCATCCTGACTGAGCCAAGAGACTGGGAAGGCAGAACGCTCGG
Source organism: Euryodendron excelsum (assembly GCA_033060915.1). Lineage (NCBI taxonomy): Eukaryota > Viridiplantae > Streptophyta > Magnoliopsida > Ericales > Pentaphylacaceae > Euryodendron > Euryodendron excelsum. Next base: position 19,919,373 of record CM065397.1, read on the forward strand.
GAGGGGGTAAGTCCAGCAGAATGCAGGCCTCGTTTCTACTGACTGACTGTAAAGTGATCCGCCGGCCGACGAAGGAAAGCCCTGTGATGATCGCCTAATCCAAGGGGGTGGGACCTAACTCAAAGCCGACATAATGAAACGTCCCGGTCTCCCCGAACCGCCTCTCAACAAGTGCCAGTACCAAATTTCGGTTCAGGCGGTTAGCCTGTAATCCCATGAAGGCTCTGAATCCGATCTTAACCAAGAAGGCACGATATGATGGAGCAGCCCGTTGCATGGTCACAAAGACCTAATGAACAGCCCCTCCAAAAGCTGTGTGTACTCGAGGAGGGGGCAAATGCTGTCTAGAATATACACTAGGGTGATAAGCAAGATCCCCAAGCGGTGGGATGTCCGGTACCTCCAGGTCACCCAAATCAGCATCTGTCTGCCTATGTTTAGAGGAGGCTCTCCCATAACCAGTCACCTAATTCCCAAGACCTGGTGCCTCCTCCTCAGCACCAATCTCCTCTGCAAAGGCCTGCTCAATCAGAGGAAAGGGGTCGACAGGTGGTCTACTCCCCTGTCCGCTCTGACTGGAAGAGGCCCGTCCGGTAGATCGTCGGCTACCTCTGGATCGACTGAAACCACCGGTAGAATCTGTTCGAGCCACCTTCCCCAAGCGACATCTCCTCTCAAAACCATCATCACCTGCATCTGCCATCCTGAAAAGGTAAGCCAAGGTAAGTGGTATTAATATACGGTACATGCAAATAAATAATAACAAAATAAAGTAAAATAAAATAACAACAAACAATAAAAAATAATAAAAAGATTTCAAACGATAAGTCAAAACAAATTTCCTACACCTTTTGATTTTACAACTTCAAATAAAATCTCAAAGGTTTTCTGTCTTTTTCCTTCAAAAAGATTTTACCCTAAACCTTTTTCAACTTTTTTCCTAATTTCTAAAAATTTCGACAAAGTTTCGTTTAAAAGTGGTCCCCACAACACCCACAGCATCAACACAAAACACAAACCGTGCATTTCACAACGTTACAATCACATAACATCAACATCCTCGCACACTTTTTAAATTTTCGAAGTTTTCAAAACACACGTTTTATTTTTCCAATAAATCAATGATTTTCAAAAATGGCCTAAAATTCCTCAAAATCATTTCAAAAGTTTTCTAAAAATTCCTACATTCTTCCAAATTTTAAACTCTAAAAATTCCATCAATTTCTTAAATTTTTCCATTTTCCTAATTCTCTAAGTATTTTTCTATTTTTTGAAAAATAAAAAATTCACCAAGTTTTTAAAAAATCATGAAACTTCACACGGTTGTTAAACACATTTTTCTAAGGCACATGGCACAAAAATCTAGCCAAAAAACCCAATGCCCAAGCCTGTAGGAACAAACTCCTAATTCCTGCAGAAAACCCTCTTCACATATTCACGTAAAGTCACTTATATTCAATTAAACAAGCACCAAAATGCAAAAACAACATCATCATAATGTTCAAAACAAATCAAAACATTAATTTCCACTGTTCACACGACTTAAACGGAATTCTACACGTTGAAATCAACAGAAAATTGAAAACTCACCTCTTGGTGTTCTCCGGCGAAATCTTCTCTTTCAAAAACTTTTCCGGTAACGGCGTCTACTTCCGGCAATCCCCCGTGGTCCCTAAGAGGTGCTCCTTCAATGTCTAGGTTAGTTTCCTCACAATGCCTCTCGATTTTTCACAAACTCTTCACATTCCTGTAAGTGTTCGAACCAGAAGTTTTTCTGGTTTTGATCTTAAGCCTAGCGCCACTAACAGTGGCACCAAGCCAAGTTTGCCAAAGGCACCACTCCTAGTGGCGCCAGTTGCCAATTCTAGGCAGTTTTGCCCTTTTTCCCACCAAAACTCGTTTTCAAAGGCTTTTTGGGCCCAATATCTATTTCCAAAGTCCGTCCCTCCGACTGCCTCACGGTCAACATGGGACTCTTACTTTATCGTTTTTTGTCTTCGACAAGCAAAGACAGAAAAAGAGGGGCAGCTGTAAGCACCCCATTTTTAACCGCGTACAATCCGTCCAGACTTATATTCAAGTCAATGTGGACATATTTTTTAGTCAAATCAACTTTCAAAGGCTAATCCTATCTATTCATCGCTTTGCAGGCCCACTAGGTCCAAATAGAGGCAAAATAACCAAAATGCCCTTAGGGACATTGTTCGGTCCAATTCCAAATCAGGCACATCTTTCCGAAGACGGTAAGTCCCCTTTCCAATTCCAATAGGCACATCTTTCCGAAGACGGTAAGTCCCTTTCCCAATTCCAATAGGCGCATCTTCCCAAAGACGGTAAGTCCCTTTTCAATCCCGTAGGCACGTTTTCTTAAAGAGGGTAGTCCCCTTTTCCAATTCTACTTCCAATCCCTCTCTCGAGAAAGCTGATTCCTCGAGATGGTAAGTTTATCCAATCCGGCATGTTTTTCGAAGAAAGTCTCTTTGAAATGGTAAGTCCCTTTAAACCTGTTGACCGGGACGAGACCCAAGTCCCCTAGATGGTAGAACGATCCACCTTTGGTGCCAGCTAGCCCGCCAATGCTGAAATGTCCGTTTCGGCACGCCTTCCGAGAAAGTTAACTTCTCAGGTGCTAAGTCCCTTTATCATCTTCCCGAGATCAGGCAATCTTGGGAATAATCGCGAATCGTCAAAGTAGCGGAAGTACTCGCAAACATCGCAACTATCAGAGTAGCGAAAATACTTGTAAACAGGTCAATATGGGGAATTCCCAATAAACCCCTGTATCACGGGACCGCTGTCAAAGTGGCAGAAACACTCAAAACCCAGATCAACACCAGTGCCTGCTAGTCCACTTCTGTGCAAAATGACCAAACTACCCCTAGGGCCATTTTTCGGCACATTTTTTGAGAACACACCTAAGTCCTTAGAATGGTAACTCCACCGCTTCCAAGATTGTCTTAAAAGCAATTCGGCATGATTAGGTGCCTTCTAGTCAGTTTCGGGCCAATTCCAAGACTTTCCGGTCAAGATGACCATTTTGCCCCTAAGCATCCGAACGACCCGGGGACCACACCGACTCTGGGTATCAAACCGGTAACCTCCTGAGAATGCTTCCTATAGTATTCTCAACCTTTCATTATCTTTCCGGATCATTCCGAGTCAGTTCCGGCAAACCCGGTGTGAAATAACCATTTTGCCCCTGATGGGCCAGTCACTTTTTTCGACCACACCAGCTGTGGGTATCAAACCAGTAGCCTTTGGGAATATTCTAAATAATGTTTCCAAATCTCGAGTCTTCTTCTGGGACATTCTGAGTTTGTCCTGGCAACTTTCTAGCCCGATTGACCATTATGCCCCTAATGGCTCGGTCAACCCTTTCGACAATTCTTGTCATTCTTTTCCAGGTCAAATACCTTCGGGACCCTATTATGAGGGTTCCTGCCCTTTTTCGGCATTCCAGGCCATTCCCGGTCCCTTAAATGCTTACCAGACCTTCGGAAGTCACTCCTAGTGAAGCTAGGCTAAAAATTGCATGGTAGTCACTAGTACAGGCGCCCAAATCTTCTCAAGATACGTTGTTTGTCAGCCTTAAAACTTTCCTAACTGGCTAGCGCCACTAGTAGTGGCACCAAGCCAAAATTTGGCCTGGTACCACTGCAACAAGCGCTAGGTCATTCTTCTCTCTATAAATACAGAGCCTCCTCCAACGTAAAAGAGGTCCACCAACTCAATCTGAAAACCCTATTATTCGATATACAAAGCTCGTAGCCTCACTAAACTCTAGTCTCCTTAGATTTTTCCAAACCCTAACCTCCATACACAAACCCTAGCCTCCTATATACACTTATACACTCTTATATACTCATACACTAGCTTCAAACCCTTCATTCAAGACTTGAAATGCTGCAATCTGAAGCTCTTGAAGATCGAAGTAAACACTCGGAGATTAAGGCGAAGATCAAGACAAAGACTGAAGCGAAGCAAGGAAAACAAAGCACGCAAAGCTAAGCAAAATAAACAAGACACAAGGTAGACTTTCTCTTTAAGTTTACGCATCTTCCCCCTCTCTTCTCTCTCCTAACCCACTTGGGTTTTCTTCTATTTTAATCCCCCATCTTCTTCCCCCCCTTTCTTGCATGCTTGAAACAAGGGACTTCCCGGTCCATGTGTAGGATTAGGTTATTGGAGAGTCACCGTGTCGGGGGCTTTCTTTTAGTTTAACCGGAGACCACGTGGGTTCGGCCCCCTTGATTATGTGGTGAAGCCTTTAACCTTGTATGTTCACGACCCCAATTTACATTGTGCATATCATGATCTTGCATTCTTCCAAAATTCATTTTCAAACTCGTTTTCAAAAGCTTACATCAAAATCTTCTTTTTCAAAACTTGTTTTTAAAATCACAACTCTAAGGTGATTCTAGCCTTTCCATGGCTAGGGTTGCTTTAGGAAAATGTTACATTTAAAGTGACCAATATGGTCCATATTTTCAAATCATTGTTGTTTTCAAAACCACTATCCTAAAGTGGTTCTAACCTTCTCATGGTTAGAATCACTTTAGGAAAGTGAGATATTTTATATACTTTCTAAAAACTCTCTTTTCAAATTTCTCCTTCTAAAAACTTCTCTTTCAATATACTTTCTAAAAATTCTCTTCGACCTTCTTTTCAAAATTCCTTTCCAAAGTTGTTTTTCTAAAACTTGCCTCCACAACACTCACTTTCCTAAAAACTCCTTTCCAAAACACTCTCCTCAAAATTCACTTTCTAAAAACAATCCCTAGGTTTCCTTATTAGAAAACTCTCTCCCTAAATCTCTTTCCTAAAAACTCTTTCCAACAATCTCCTTCCAAAAATTCCCTTCCAAAAACTCTCTCTTTTCAAATTCACTTTCTAAAAACTCCTCTCTAGGATTTCTTTCCAAAAATTACCCTTTCTAAAAAACTCACTCTCCAAAAATCTCTTTTCTTAGAGTCCAAGTCAAACCCTAGAACTCACAATTAAGAAACCCTAATTTTTCTTCCCAAAAGCATGATTTTCAGTCTCTTATATTGGCCTCAAAACCTAGGTTTCTAAAACCTCTTATTTTTTTACATCAAAACTATATATATTTTCAAAACCTCTTTTCTACGTCAAAACTATAGTCTTCCCAAGACTAGGATTTCTAAAAACTCCATCTTTCCAAATTCATGCCAAATCTAGTCTCCCCTTTAAGAAGCCAAATCCAGGAAACTAGATCCTATCCTCCGTTTTTGGAAACAAAATCAAACATTTTCCTTTAGAAAAAAAAATCAATCCCTTGTTTTAGGAAATAGGAATCTCATTCCTTCCTAGTCTAAACCTTTCTTAATTCAAATCCTTTCTAATCTCATACTTTCCTAAACCTTAAAGTTTCCAAAACTTAAACTTTTTAATCTTTTCTTAAACTTTAAGCTTCCAAATCTTCCCTAATTTCAACCCTTTCTTAATTCCATACCTTTCCAAATTTTGACTTTCCAAATCTAAGTTTTCAAATCTTTCTTAAAATCAAATCTTTCCTAAACTTTAAATCTTTCCAAATCTAAAACTTTCTTATTTTCAAAACCATTCCAATTCCAAAACATTCCCGTTTTAGCCCTTTCCAATTTCAAAACTTTCCTAATATGAAACCTTTTCCTATTTTAAAACTTTCCTAAAATGAAACTTTCCTAATTCGAAAACTTTCTTAAAATGAAACTTTCCTAAAATGAAACTTTCCTAAAACGGAACTTCCTTAATTCGAACCCTTCCTAAATCCAACTTTCCCTAATCTTCTAAGTTCAACACTCGAGTCAAATCTTTCCTAAGTCTCAAGTCTTTCTTAAGTCTAGGTTTCCTAAAATCAAGCTTTCCAAAATCAAATCTTTTCAAATTTTCCAATCCAAATTCTAAATCAACATCTCTTTCTCGTATCAAAACCTTCTATTTTCTATCAGACTCTTGCCCGAATTACGACTGACCTGATTCCTCAAAAGGGAATCGTAGGCAACCCTCATGGGTGCGGTCACAACTTTTTTCCAATCTCCATTCCTACAATCTTTTTCAAGCTTCTATTTCGATAACTCTTTTCAAGTTTTCAATTCCATTAGCTATTTTTCTAATTCCAAATTTCTATTTCCAATTTCTAAAACTCTCCAATTTCAAATCTATCTTTTCAAATTTCTTTTTAAATCAAATCAATGTCTTTTCAAATATCTTTCCAAATTTATTTTCCAACTCTCTTTTTCTTACATTTACATATCATGCATCATGTTTTTCAAAACTTTTTTTTAAAGTGGATAGGATTGGACATTTGTTAATTGAAGACTCTCATAAGTGAATTTAGGGTGAATAGACATGTAGGTACCACAAGGGCAGGGTAGGGTGATGGCTTAATACGTCTTCCCTACATGTAACCGACCTCCGAACCTAGGATCACTGTTTTCGAAAGACTAAAACGGAGTTATTTTTCTAAAAAAGGCTTAAATGTTTTCCAAAGGTTGCTAAACAACCTGTTTTCCTAAAAACCCTCTCTTGAGGATGTTTTTCAAAATCGTTTTCCGAAAATCCTTAGTGTAGTCTTCGAATTATACTTAGTTTTTAAGTGACCTAACTCACCTTAATCAAGTTAGGTGGCAACTTCAAATATTTTCCAAAAGCCCTTTATTCAAATCAATTTTCAATTCAAATCTAGTCGCACTCATTCTTCTAGGAGGGTGAGTTCTAACAAGAGAGTATAGTATTTTTTCCGCTTGTGTGTATATTCCTCGAGTGTGAAAAATCTGGGCGCGATAGCCAGGAGACTTAGTTCTACGAAAGGTATTAGGCGCAACAAAGAACCCCGCAGATGGAAACCTCGGCCCCAACTGGGAGGGTCCCTACAAAGTGGCATCCCAAGTTGGCGTAGGGGCATACTGACTGGAATCTGTCGAAAGTGGGAAACAACTACCCCGACCTTGGAACGCAAACAATCTGAGGAAGTTCTATCAATAGAAATTGACTCACGTATAATGTATCCACTCAGTAATGTTCATAAGATCAATAAAATCTAAAGTCTTTCAAACAAATCTACTCATTTGGCGCTACCCCACTACACAAAAAATCAACTGTAAAAACTTGGTCTTGTCCAAGTTGGACAGGTCGGCCAATGAAGGTCACAAAAAACCAAGTGTAAAACTTGGTCTTGTCCAAGTTGGACAGGTCGGCTAATGAAGGTCACAAAAAATGAAGTGTCAAAACTTGGTTCTGTCCAAGTTGAATAGGTTGGCTAATGAAGGTCATAAAAAACCAAGTGTCAAAACTTGGTCCTGTCCAAAGTTGGACAGGTCGGCCAAAAAAAGGTTATAAAAAAACCAAATATAAATACTTGGTAAGGGCCAAAGAATTCTAAGGTAAAAAGCCAAAATTGAAGACAATTAAGAATAGTCCTACCCAAGAAAGACAGATGCATAAGCATAAATCGAAACCTAGACATTATTTCACTCAAACATGCATGTCGACGAGATTGTGAAAACCCAAAATTAACAGTGAACTCAGTTCGGCAAAAAAGACTTGTATTAATGCAAAACAACTGATTAAATGAAGAAAAAAACTAGAAAAAAGTTACAAAAAGCTAATTATCAGTCATCTTCTTTGTCGACTTTTCAGAAGGCCCAGCCGATTTCTCTCTGGAAGCTTTGTCAGTGGCCTTTGGTGGCTCAGCAGCAGATTTGGCTTGTTCGACAATTGCCTCCTGAGCTAGTTTCCTCTTCTATTTGGCGTTGGCTTTCACCTTCTCGAGATTAACAAAGCCGTCCTTTGTCATGTCGAAGTAGTCAGGGCACAGCTTCTACACATTAGAAGACTTTTCCACTTTGGCAACAAGTTGCGCACCGTTCCAACCCTCCCTAAAGATGGTTCGGCTTAGGTCCAGCATCTCAATAGCTAGTTCCTTGGCCACCCGATCTTCACCTCACTTCATTACTAGCTCTTCATTTTCCTTAAGTTTGGCCACCTAAGCCTAGAGTGCTTCAATCTCGACTTTGGTCTGGAATAGCTCCGTAGACTACAGTCCGTCCTTTGTCGGCAGTTCGCCGACCTCTTTATCCCTCTTCTCAAAATCGGCAATAACCATCTTCAACTCCGTCATTGCCTCCTCTGCCTTCTTTTTCATCAACAGCCTCTCCTTACTGGAGTGGAGCCATTCTGCCTTAAGTCGGCCGTGTTGTTCGATCAACTGCTGATGGTGCTCGTTTAGGGACTGAAAGTGGCTTATCACTTCCATAGCATTAAGACAGCCCTACACAGTAAGAGTGCATGTTCGAATAAGGAGTCAAAATAATCAAGAAAAGAATTGAATGGATAAGAGGGAACTAATTACCAGTAGAGAGTCATGGAAGGAGCCTATGAAAACGTTCAAATCTTTGGAGGTTCCTAGCTTCACCACATCTTTCTTTGGCAAAGCACTATAAAGAACGCCTAACGCCACTCCCGCCTAGTCGATCATAGAATCGGCAGTCGTCATTCGCCGACCTAGAATCTCTAGTATAATAGTCACCAGCTTGGCATTTTTGGGCTCTTTAGAGATGCTTTTTAAGTCTACCTTTGCCTTCTTTGGGGCCGGCGGTTGGGAGGTTACCTCAGGGGCTTTCTTTTTCTGCTGCCGAGTACTTGGCTTTCTTCGTGGAGGCACTACTTCCTCAGTCTGGGGAGTCTCCGAATTCCAGGTAGATGGTTCAGTAGCTTCGGTATCATCCTTCTTTATCAGCTTCCCTGTCACGGCAAACATCAATTCCTTGAGGCCCATCTCATCATCTTTGTTAGGAGACGAGATAAACCTCCGCTTCCTCTTGCTTAACTTACTCGTTGGTTGGGCACGGTCAAAGGCTCCGATGTCGATGCCGAACTGCTCGAACTGGACTAGATTGTAAGTACCTATTGTTCCTTGGCAACAAGGTCTGATGGAGGCAGAGTAGCGACTGTCACTTGACGTTGGGAGTATGCCCTTTCAATAGCAACGCCGACCGGGATCTCCTCAAAATCCCCCTCCGCACCTTGCTAGGCCAATGTCGCAAGTGTGCTCTGTGGGATCCCCGTCTTCAAGGTGAATAAAGAGTATCGAATCGGGTAGTTCAGTAAAATATGGGGAGTTCGAGCAAGATCCCTCAACCTACCTTCACCACGAAAATCTAAGACCTTCTTCAGATCATTGAAGTTGACTCCACAGGTGTCGTCTTTCGGTCTCTTCTTTATTTCTACAAGAATGGTAAGGAAAAGGTTAGACGCAAAGAAAGAACAGCTCGAGAAATATAATTATAAGTCTGCAATCTAACCTATCTCCTATGCAAGTCTAAAGCATCGTATCGCCGGTCATTCTTCCGAAGGAAGGTCGCCGAATTCCTAGGGCCCGAAAACCCAGACCCTAACGTCATCCACACCCTTCCCAAAGGAAGGCAGACACTTCACTATCTCCCTACTGTTATTAACGCCCCAGAAATACACCTTCCAACTATCGCCCCATACTTTGCAAAAGGTGTAACAATAGTTGAGCTCGACAAGCCCTAGGTTCACACCCAATTAAGCTCAAGCATCCTAAAAATTACCCTATATATGTTCAACGACAGTTGGGAGGGTGCCATCTTATTTTGGACAATGAACTTTGGAAGGAGGGGGTGAAGGGGAAACCTAAGCCCTCACTTAACGATGGCAATAACCGGGAAGGGCATTCCCTTCTCGATCTCGTCCATACAATAATCATCGGAGTCTACTAACTCCAACCCAATCTAATCGAGGATTTCATATCTAGCTTTAAAGGCAGCAATCGCCACCGGACTCTCTGTCATCTTCCTCAAATGGGTTGCCATCAGGGGACAACTATCAAAATGAAACTTTTACGAAAAAGAGATGAGCAAAGAAGGGACTTATAGTGGAGGGGGTAAGCAAGGGTCACTCTCAGACAAGGGAACGAAGCAAGCAAGTGCTTGTTACCAAAAAACAGCACCTGCCTTTATACTTGCCCTTATCACCAGTTTGTTTGGGTGAAACGGTAGCAATCACATCGAAACAACGTAATGTCACATCGACTGTTAGTAACCCGACATTTCGTCGTAGTGGCTTTAAATCCATGATGTCCACGTGGTCGAGTAACCCCCGAAATGATAGCACACTTGAGGAGCGTCATAATGACCCAACACAGCCGTCAACCCTTCGAGGAACCCGAAAAGGCGCAAAGGATGGGGGCAATTGTGGGTCAAAGAAATCAGGCTCAGTTCACTTGGTAAGGCCCAATGATAATTAAGTGAATGAAATGGGGCTACAACCCAGCCCAAGTAGTCAAAAGAGCGGCCAGGCCCACATTGCTGACCCGATGCCGACCTCAAGCCCAAGCCTAACGCGGTGAGCCCAACTTGCTAGTATAATCAGAGCATTTAATGCTCTGATCGCAACATTCGATGCAGAGGTGACTCACATTTAATGCAACAGTGGCTTACCACGCAACATCCGCCATCACGTTCGATTAGCTGACTCTGGCACGGCGGTAAAGCTAGACCAACATCCAATTAGTCGCAGAACGAATGATGTGGTCTACAATGTAGGTCTTGATGACCCTAAGGCAGACACAAAGGTTAAACACTCCACATATAGCTAAGATTTGAATAATAACTTCAAAAATAACAAGTTAATATTTTCTGGTTGCAAGTACAACAATAACTTCAACAATAATAAGTTAATATTTTAAGATGAGAATTTTACTTTAAATGAGAGAAAAGTTGAAAAAAAAAGTTTATGTTTCATTAAGGCTCTTGAAGATTAAACAATTAATAAACTAATATATAGCTAAGATTTGAACCTAGAAGGCTGATGGAAAGTGTCTAAAAGTTTCATAAGATTTATATTTTCCAATGTTGTATTATTTTTTAGATTTACCACCCTAAGAACTTAGGATTACTAATAATCTCTGAGTATGTGAAATATTACTTTAATGCCAAAAGAAGAAATTATTGACATTTATATTAATTTTCTTATATATTTTTATTTTGGCTCTTTTATGTTCACTTTTGATCATTATATCACCAAAACTCATCATCTAGATTCTATATTAATAAAAATATGTGCAGTGTATGTTTTAACAATAATGCCCCCATTTTAACAACAATTATTCTTTATGCATTAAATATCCTATAACATTTAGTTGAGGGGATTGCTATCCCAATTAAATTTAACAATTGTTACCCACTTTATTCCTTTGCTGGTGCATTATCTTCACCTATTTAGAATCTTAAGTCATATGTTTTTTTTTGAAATAAAATGGGTAAGATTTTGCTCTCCAATAATCATGAAGTGTAACTTTTTGAGCAATTCTCCATTACCATTTGGTATATTATTTGAAATGAATAGTTTAAAAACTTAAGAAACCTCAAAGGCTTTTTTATTTAGAACTCCTAATAATCAAATCTATACACCAACATAACTAAGTTTGATACAGAAGGCAGTAAAGTATCCAAAAGTTTCATGAAATTTCTAATTTGCTTCTTGCATTTTCAATTTTGCATTTTTTTTAGAACTACCACACTAAGAAACTTTGGCATCATTTGGTAGCAGGATAAAAAATTTTGTTTCTTTTTCATTTTTCATGTTTTTAGAAATGAAAACAATGGGAACATAAAATAATACCATCATTTTTATATATTTTATATTTTCATTGAAAAATGGCTTTAAACGTGATCAGATAACCATATTTGAGTATGTGCATTGTTACATTTTTTTTTAACGGCAAAAAAAAATTCATTAAAGAGAAATAATACAAACTTAGGATAGGCCAAACCATGGCTCCCTATGAGCAACCAGTCTTAGCCACACCAAGAAAAAACCAAAATCTAATGAGACTTCATGAGTAAGTGAAGAGTCCAACCAACAACAGGCACAAAGAAAGCGGACAGAGAAACTATCCTCCCCTAATAACAATTATCCCCTTAATTGTCTAACACCCTAGAGAGAATAGCATATATCATCTATGGAAAAAGGAACCTTCGGCTCTAATACCTTAACCCATAAAGCTGCTTGAAGAATTGCATTGTCAACCACCTCTCGCCATACCACAAAAGACCGATTGAAGCATAAATCATTCCTACTCTTCCAAATTTCTCAAATCACAGCTATAAACAAAGCCTCCCAAATCCACCTTTCAAACTTTTTGAACCTCATGTTTTGCCACCACAACAAATGCTAGACCCATTCCAACCCCGATGTCTTAATAATGTAACTCCATATTTTCCATGCAAAAGAACATGATAACAACAAATGATTAGAATTCTCTTGAGCCAATGGACACAAAACACAATCCGTAGGAGTTCTTTGAGGCAAACAGTTCCTTCTAGACAACAATACCTTTGTTTTAATCTTTTCAAGAAAAGCTAACCACCCAAAAATTTCAATTTTCAAAGGGGAAAATACCTTCCAAAGCTTAGACAGAACCTTTGAATCCCTAAAATTGTAATTATCTACAAAATCACACCATGAATTAATAGAGAAAGCACCATCCTCCCCCAAATCCCATATTAAATCATCCTCATTATGTTCCTGCAGCACAACAGGTTTAAGAATCTTGAGCAATTGACTATAATCATCTGCTTCCTAAACAAATAGTTGCCTCCAAAACACAAAGTTCCAAGAACCCCAGCCATCAATCACCTCTACTACATTAACTGATTTCTACACAGAAAGAGGAAATAGTCTTGAAAACATAATACTCAGAGGTTTGTCACCTATCCAAGTATCCTTCCAAAACAAAGGCCTCTACCCATTTCCCAAATTGATCTTAAAATGATTCCATATCAGATCCTTAGAATCAGACTACCCATATCCCAATTTTAGTATTTCCTTCCAAATGTTTGTGCTTTTGTTCACTTCTACCTCTCCCGGGTTCCAATCCCCATCCTCATACCCATATTTGTGACAAATAACCTATCTCCATAAAGCCACTTTCTCTTTAGTGAACCTCCACCATCATTTGGCCATTAAAACTCTGTTCATTGTAGATATAGATACAACACCCAAACCTCCCTTGTTCTTGCCCTTTTAATTATATTCCATTTAACACAGTGTAACTTCCTTTTCCCTTCTTTATCCCCTCGTAAAAACCTTCTCTGAAACTTTTCAATGTTATTATAAACTTTAACTGGAGCCTTACAAAGAGAAAGATAATAAATAGGAATATTTTCCAAGGTTGATTGTATCAGAGTCATCCAATAGATAAAACTTTCTTTTGCCACCCAGCCAACCTACCTTTTATTTTCTCAATCACTCAATCCCAAGCCTTCACAGATCTTGGATTAGATCCTAGAAAGAGCCCAAGATACTTTATAGGAAACTTTTGAACCTTACATGTGAAAATATAAGCGACATTAACAAGAAAAGCCTCATTCAACCCCACCCCTGCAACTACACTCTTCTAAAAATTGATTTTCAATCCTGAAAGTAATTAAGAACATCTCAATAACCTCTTCAAAATCCTTGATTCTTCCACATCTGCCTCACAACAGATTAATGTATCGTTTACCAATTGAAAGTGAGACAACACAAGCCCATTATAGCCTACTTTTATACCCCTAATCATGTTTAAAGCAATTGCTCTTTCAAGTAGCACATTTAGGCCCTCAGCTGCAATGTTAAAAAGAAATGGAGACAGAGGACCCCCTGTCGAAGACCCCTTTGCATAGAAAATTCTCTAGTTGCTGAACCGTTAACCAAAACAGATAGCTGCCCTAAATAGACACATTCCCTCATCCATTTTAACCATATTTTATTGAAGCCCATTTTCTTCATCATATTCATCAAATATGACCAATTTACTATATTGTAAGCCTTTTCAAAATATAATTTAAGAACTACCTCACTCCTTAACTTCATTGGCAATCAAAATCCCATCAAGAATTTGCCTCCCCTTCATAAAAGCTGTGTGAGATACACTGATAACTTTGGACATAACCTTCTTTCATCGACTTGCTAGAATTTTAGAAACAATTTTGTACATGGAAGATAGCAAACTTATTGGCCTGAAATCAGTTAACTTATCTGGACACTCCACCTTAGGTATGGAGAGTAATAAGGCATAACTGATACCCTTCACTAACCTGGCATTGGATGAAAATTTTCTGATGAATCTGACCACATCATCCTTAATAACCTTTTAATACTTCTTCATGAAACTTAACTTAAAACCATATGGCCCTGGTGCTTTATTTCTATTGCAATATTTAATTGCTTTCAAAATTTTCTTCTCAGTAATCTCAGCTTCCAACTCCAATCTACTGTCAATACTCAGCTACCTCCTCAAAATGCCAATTAAATAAGGACGATTAGGCATAAGTTCCTAATAAATGTTTTTAAAAAACTCCTTCGTTTCTTCTTTAATCTTCCTTGGATCAACTAACACTTCATTGTCCTTAAAAAACTTGTCGATGAAGTTCTTACTTTGCCTTAATCTCATAGCTACATTAAAAAATGCCGAATTACTATCCCTATTTTTTAGCCACAACATTCTCAATCTTTGTCTAGAATCATCCTCTTCCCTTTTATACATAATTTCTAACTCTATCTTTAACTATCTTCTCTTGAGAAGTTGACTAGAAACATTCCCCTGCCACTCCCCTTGTAGATCCAATCCTTGAAGTTTTGCTTCCAAAATCTTAATTTTTTGTTACCAGTTGACACAACCCAAAGCTTTCCATTTCTTAACTTACTCCTTCAGGCCTTGCAATTTTTTTCAATAGAACATAGTCCCCCCACCCTTGAATCTCTACCCCTTTCCAATATCTTTCCACCATTGTTGAAAACTCCTTTAGCTTAAACCAAGACTCATAAATTTTAAAGGGTTTTGGACCCCAATCCCTCACCTCAACAGTTAGCAACACTACATAGTGGCCTAAGAACACTTTATGCAAACCCCATTGCGAGCATTTAAAAATATCATTCCATCCATCACAAAACAAGAACCTATCAATTCTGCTCCATACTTCATTCTCATGCATATTTGACCATGTGAATTTTCTTCCTTGAAGAGCCCCATCAACCAAATTTGTGTTACTAACAAACTCTTTGAACAATCTCATACCTATGTCCATTCTTGGATAGGCCAATCTCTCAGATGGTCTTATGATCTCATTGAAAACACCCCCAAAACAAATGGGAACACTAGCTGCAATCTTCAAAGCTAGTAGCTTAACCCACAATTGTCTACGATCCTCAACCATTTAGGACCATAAACATTTCCACTCCATCTTCTTCAAAATAACTTTGAAATGGTCATCATTGGAATGGAAGTTAAGCCCTACCTTGTTCCCTATCTTAATCATCTTCTCTGCTTCCACTTGACAACGGGCTTCCATCTAACCAAGCACCAATATGTTCTGATTTCTAATGTTCTGTGATGGTAGGGACGACATCGATGACCGTTCCTCCCTGATACCACTGCTACTCTTATCCTTATCCTTGGTATTTTTTTTATTTTACTCCCATACCTGCACTTTTTCTGTTAGCCACATCCTTCCTCAATGATTTGAACATAACTATTGCTTTCTTCCTCAATTTCCCCTTTTCTTCCATATGAGCTGACTCTTGGATCGGGTCACCTAATATATTGTAGTCCTAAGTTGGTACAATATTGCTAATATGAGGCCTTTTTCTCCCTTGATCACCTAAACCCCACACCAGGCTCTTTACTTTTTCTGACCCTTTGGCCCATTCCCTCACATGCGACCCAACACTCCAAACCCCCCTTGATACCCTCCTCTTCAAAAGGCTTCATAACTTCTTACTAAAAATACATCCATAGCCTCCGCATCCTTTCCAATGTTATGTGTTCTCATTCCTTCATTACTGTATTAAATAATCCCTATTTCCAACAATCCATTTGAAAGAACTTGGGACTTTCCAAAGGCTCCTCCTACCCCTTTTACTCTCTGCGTTATTTATGACGTTGGCTATGTTGGCATCAATTGATTCCTCCACTTGGCTCGTTAATGCCAACGCATAGTACATGTCAGCTTTATCGTCCTCGTCCTGCTTAATCACCTAGAAATCTTTCTCAGTTTAGAAATCCTGCTCGGCGTCTTCCTCGTCATTCTGATTTGTTGCCAGCAGTCCTTCCTCCGATTCTCCCTCTGATGCTCGATTCTGAATCAGACTTCTCCGAGACAATTGAACCATTGTCCTCTTTTGGTGAGTGTTTCTTTTTTAGTAGTACTTTCGTTCATAAACCCCCAATGCCTATATTCCTCTTGGACCATAATACTGTAGATCCATTTGCCCACCTTCAGTGAAGAACTTCCTTGAATTTTCTGAACTGAATCAGTCTCCAATAACACTCTTCCACAAACTAATTCCTTTTTTGAAATTGTTTTGTGATCAACCATCAACACATTTCCCCATATAAAACCTAATTTTTTGAACACCTCCTCATTCCATACATGCAACAGGACACCTCTGATCGAAACCCAGCACTGTCTAGATAAATTGGACTCCCTACAGAACCAATTGTACACTACCGAAAACCATTGCTCCAACCAGTCTCTTGGGCCATCCATAAAAGCGTTTTTGTCTCCTTCGTCTTGAAAGTAGCACTTTTCCTCCCCCCACTGGTTTGACTCTAATGCAACTCACCGCATCGCTTATCATCTGTTCTTCAATCTTATTGATGGAAAAATAATATTTTGCTATTGCCATTGCACAACACTTTAACCATTGCTCATCGTTAGCATCCGCTTCAATCACACACGTGTCACTAGGTAATTCCTTCTTTTCTTCCTCTTCAATTTGGTTTTTTCTTACAACCTCCAGATAAGACATGCCATCTCTAAAGGCCTTATACTGGAATGCTACTTATAAGTTGTCTTCGTTGTCGTCATAGCACCATTAGAATTAGCTTTTGCGAGCGCTGCTTTCTTCGCGAATAGTTTACCATGTAATAGCCATATGCCATTGAAGGTGTTGATAGCCCTATATGCTTCCTTATAAGTCCTATATCTGATAAAACCAAAAGAGCCTTCTTTCCCCTTTCTGATCTTGTGTGAGACAAAACCATCAATAACGTCTCCGCATCTTTGGAAGATCTTTCCCAGCCATACTCTGTTCATCGACCGTGGCAAATTATCCACAAAAACAGTATACGAATCTTGACCCTCATGTTCTGTCTTTTCTCTATTCCAACCTATATGATTTTTGTTGGATGCATTTTGTAGCAGGAAAAATGGTTCTTTCTGCTCTGCAGATGTCAAAGAGGAGCATGGCTTGGTGACGGGTTTGGTGGTTGATGGTTGATGATGGGGAATCACACATTGGACTGACAATTCACTCCATGGGAATTAGCCTTGACATCAAAAGACGTATTACTTTTACTTTGATAGGTAACTCTGAGATTTTTCTCACTTGAAGTAGAATGGATTCTGATGGGACTTGAAGACGCTGCCACGCACTTTGGTTTTTCGTTGAGATTTGGGAAATTAGCCAGCCTTCCTTGACAATATCCACATTTTTAGCCTTTGTGAGATGCCCAGTTCTGGAAACGGTAGTTCTTGTAAATGAAGAAGTGATTGATATTTATATTCAGCTTCCTTATAGTTTTACCTTTCTTGGAGGTGGTATGTCCTTTCGAAGAAGTGTGAGGTGCAAATGATATTATACAGTGATTTGATACCATTTTGCATGATCAGTTGGCTTTATTTAATGAAATGTTTACAATGCAATCTTATATGTGATATTATCCGCTTTTGGTCATTATATCACCAAAATTCATCATCTATACAATTTATGAAAAGGAATATGTAAAATATATTTTGACAATCACACCCCATTTTGAAATATATTTTTAACTCTTCTTTATGCATTAAATATCTTATAACAATTAATTGATTTGGATTGTTATTCCTATTAAATTCAATAACTATTATCCATTTTACTGTTCCAGATCTACAACTACTTAAAATGTTAAGTTATCATTTTTCAAAGAAAATAATAAGATTTTTTGCTTTCCAATAATAATGAATTGTAACTTTTTGAGAAGTACCATTACCATTTGATATAACATTCAAATCTAATACTTTGAAAACCTAATAATTATAAGCATATAATATAGTTGTTTATTAGGGCCTCTCGCTTAATGTGTCTAGATTTTAGTTTTTTCATTTTTAAATTCGAATTACCTTTTGGATTGGTTTATTCGAAAACTCAAGGTGATAATTAGTCTTTTGAAAAGAATGGAATTTAAACTATAAAATAAAAAATAAAAAAAAAGATCTCGGACTGGGAGTAAGAAGAAAAGGAAAAATTTTAACAATGACGTGGCTTAGCAAATCAAGAACCGTAATTAATTAAAACTTAAACATAACTCCTCTACTTAAACTTGAGTTTTTTTTTTTTTTTTTTCGAAAGGCAAATATATATGTCTAAACAAGGTTTAAGTACAAAGAAGAGATTGGAGAGTAAACTCTCATTTCTTGAGTATGAACAGATTGGTCTAGATACAAAACATCATTTAGCCAAACTGGAAGGGTTTCATAAACATCATACAAAAACTTGAGAGTATTTAAGTTACGTAGTGACAATGATAACAACCTAAAATTGCTTTTGATTTTACTGAGTTATTCGTTACGAGGCGATTTAATTGGCTCGAGGAGTTTAATTAAGTTCAAGCTCAATAAAAGCTCACTAAGAGTAAGTGGAACTCAAGCTTAGATTAGGGATCTTTTTTTTTTTTTTTTAATGAGTGGAGCTGAGCTCAATTCATTATAAACTTGAATTGCTTAGTGGAAACTTTGTAATTTTATTTTGAATGTTGATGCATTTTCATTAATTTTGAGAGACTTTGTGTCTGCAAACCTTCTTTGATGAATATTTAAAGTATGTTGCAGAGTTATTGAATTCCTATGGACGGCTGAGATGGGCTTCACTCAGATTCCTTATCACCCAGGAGATAACCATTGTTGTTCATGCCTGACTGACTTTGGCCTTGAACAACTCTCAAACATTATTCATTAACCATATTTTAGACAAAGCTATCCTCAGAAGCAGGTATAGAGGCCGCCTCTGACCTAATTTGGTTTTGGCATGTCCTCTACACTTGACCAACCAAGCTCTCATCTCCAAATTGTGCTTTGATTTTGTTCGATGGTGCATCAAACCAGAAATTTGCGATTTTATAGGTATGTCATAATGCCAAAAAAAAAAAAAAACACGGTATGCCTTAATGCTAAAGACACTGGTCATTGTGAAAAGTGATCTTTGCCTTTGTTTTTGATGATTATAGGACTTGAATCCCAAGATTCAGTTTCCTAGCAGCCTCAAATTTTTTCAAAGGATCTAGAGATGGCCTTTTTTTTTTCTTTTCAAATCCCACGAAATTCAATCTCAGTTTAAATTCCATCCGTTCCAAACATATCAAATTCCCTTTTAAAATATAAATTCCATCAAATTCCGCCATTCCAAACACACTGTAAAAATTTATAATCCTACTGAAATGTCCTTCCATTCCCTTAAGTATCAAAGAACACTTGGGAAGCTGCAACCAAATTCTCTGTCCTACAAATTTTCCAATTCAGTTGGAGCCATGATGAAGACAGAAGCCAGCATCTGATGGTTCTTCCTTTAGTCATTCATTTAGATTGGTTTTCCCTAGTTTCACAGATGCACTGAAAGCATCTTGCTGCTTCTACAACCACCGACACAAGAAGTTCATAATTTCATTGTCTTCTTTTTCTTTCATTACACTTGACCTTGATCGTATATAAAAGTAGTCGAGTCGACATAATATATCTATAATGAGAAGAAAGGGTGGTGGGTGTTAAGGAGAGACTGAATATGTACATTATACATGGATATATAGATGCTCAGAATTTGTGTAAGCAATTAGAAATAGAGATTTTTGAAGGTCCTGTGATGCAGAAAGATGTGGCTGCTTAGAGCAGAGAGAAGCAAACTGCAGAAGAGCCATCAAAACTACAAGTAACGAAGCTGCTTACCCTCCTCCTCTTTTGACCAGGATGCCGATGTTTGATTTCTGATTCTGCAGCACTTTCATTCTGAAGTAAGGTTCTTTACATTTGCCATCACACTCTGTTTCTCCAGTTTTTCACATCTTCTCCAATCATGATACCTAGATCTACTGCCAGTATTTCTGCACCAGCATCATTCTGGCCACTCAAAAGGCGCACCACTTTCGGCAGATTCCTTGCTTCGGGATTTTTTGCTCATGATGTTTCCTAAATGCAGCAGATGACGATTTCAATAGTCCAGGATCACAAGAGTCAGTTGGGCCTGTTGTAAGTGAGTTCTTGCTTGCTCACTCACTTGAGCTTTCTACTCTAACCTGAACAATATGGAAACGTTAGATAGAATAGCTTCTATAGCTAGGATAAAGAAACTAATTCACAGTTCTGCAATATTTCTATCAGCAACTTCTAATCAGTCTTTTCCATAAGGCAAGGTGAAAATTATGATGCAACCATAGTTTCTCATTTCCAAGATTCCTATTAATGGAAGATATGATAAGAGTGTACTTGATAAATGCATGATTGTTGTCTAATAGTCCAAAGAGAGGAAATGGAACATACGAGTAAAGGGGCATCTTAATTATGAAGGAGGGGTGTCATATTTTTGGTCAACATCAAGGAGTTTCCATCATTCTTCTGCTCGAATATTTCTTATTATATTTAGCAATAATAGTTGCATGAAAAGGAAAAAAAACAAAATAAACTAGGACCGCCTTAAGAAAAATAAGGAATACTTTAGATTGGGAAACTAAAGAATGTTTGCCATGCCAGTGAGGCAAGTTCTTGCAGGGCATGCAAACGTGAAAAGAAGCCAATTTTGGACTTTTGTATGAAGTATGTTTAGGGCATCATGTGACAAAATTTTAGGGTTATTTTTAGTCTTGATTTAATGCATTCTTTTGAGATGGCAACACAATGAGTTTGAAGGTTGGAAGCAATTGTACAAAAATTTACCTCTACAGGATTCTATTGGTGCTTTTCTTTATCAAAGTCTTCGAATTGGTGTGAGTAAAAGGACAAAACCCTAAACTTGTGACTCAAAATAAGCGAAAAGAATCATTGCCTTCTCTTTCTCTTGGAGCTCTTTGATTGTTGAATTCCCAAAAACGGCAAGACTCTCAATCTTTGAGACCGTGGGCCTCAACGTTCACTTCAATCGCAAGTCTTGAAGACGGCTTGCATGTTTAACACATGCAAGGAAGGTTAAGGCGGATCTCAACATAAGAATAACTGCCTATGGGAATGGTGTCAAAGCTGGAACTGCTGAAGTTGGCACGTAGAGTACGACAGAGCGAACCGAATGATTGTACTGTATGGATGGAACGAGTGGTGCTTAAGCACTGAAAAAGTGCAATCCTAACATTCTAAGTAGCCTTTGTTAAGCCTGAAGTAGTTATTTAACTGTTTGTTTAGGCTTTATTTGGTATTGATAGCTTCTTGGGCATTATTGCAGGTTTTCGAGGAATAAGAGAGGCAAGGGTGTAAAGCTATCAAGACCATCATCAAGACACGGTCTTGGATCGTCCTGACGACCAGTGGAGGCAACAAATTCAAAAGAGTCATCATCAGAATGCAGCTTTTAAGTGTCCTGACGTCCAAATTACATGCAAAGCCCAGATCTCAGCCATCGTCAGGACGGAGCTTTGGATCATCCTGACGCCCAGATTCAAAATGAGGGAAAAATGCAAAGGAATCACCTATCATCAAGATGCTGGATTGTCCCGTCTTGACAACCAATGGGGAGGATATCCAGCTTTGGTCTATCGTTAGCACGCAAAAAATGATCGTCCTGACGATCAAGCACTAGATTTGATTTTAGATTTTTATTTCCTTATCAAGTTTGTGCCTATAAAAAGAAAACTTGTTTTGTTTGTTAGGGTTATGAAATATATAGTTTTTTAGAGCTTTTGGAGGGAAACGGACTTGTTATTTTTGTTCTTGAATACAATTCAATAATTCGGAGATCAAGTTATAATTTTTAAGAGAAGATTGGGAGTTCTTTTTCCATTGCTAACTATGTCTCTAATTGTTATGGGTAACTATCATCTTCTTGGTAAGGAATGAGAAGGCGACTAGGGTTTCGAATAGTCGCATAAGGTATTACATCGAAAACTTATTGTTATATCAGTTGATTCAAGGATTAGCTCTCTTTTATTCTCTCATCTAGAAACCTAATTTTTGTGATCATATTCTGGTGGGTTCATGACTTACATTAGTGCATGGAGTCTGCTTGAATCCCTGACATGAATGCTATGGAACATAACGTTTCAAACATTGAATGAAGAGAGAGAACCCCTATTGGGTTTAAATGCAAAATCTTTCGATTCAAAAGTTTATGCTGTCACCAATGAATTAAGTTAAACCAATACCTTGTGGGTTTATCGAATACTCAGTCGCTGGATTGTTCTAAGCCAAGATTATCTTTACTTTGGTTTTAATATCAACTCTCTGCATTGTTTTAAATACAAATAACCTTTTCACAAAACCAAATCATTTTTACACTTTTCCTTTTGGAGTTGTTATTGCTTTCCTTGCACGATTGCTAGATCGACGAGAATTCTTCTTCTTGTGCATCATCTGCCTTCCCTGTGGATTGAACTCGGACTCCTCCAAGTATTACTACATTGTGGCCATGCAATTGTAGAGTAAATCGCATTTCTGGAAGCGATCGCTCTTCATGCTTATTGACAACATGAGGTTAAGGGAAAGGAAGTTGAGATTGATGTTGCAACTGAAGAAAGCAACAAGTAACATGATGATCAAAATTCTAAAGGACATGAATGTTCAATGTAAAGGATGAGAATGCAGCTGAATATTCTGCTTTTGACAAGATTTATGATGTATATTGAGTTTGTTACTGCAAACATATTCAATGCTTATATGGAAAAGTTTGACCTTCTGGTTTCCTTCTTAATTTTGAAAACAAAAATCATGCCTTTATAGATGCAAGTGCTTAAGTTTGAAGTCATCATACTTCAACTTACAAAATTTGAGGTTGAGGTTGAATTTTCTCTAATGTTGGGGAGAATGATGCAAAGCATGTGAATAAGAAAAACACAAAATAACATGATGATCATAATTCTAAAGACATGAATATTCAAAGTAAATGACGAGAATGCAGCTGAATATTCTGCTTTTGACAAGATTTAGGATTTACATGAATTGCACCTCTAAAAAAAAAAAAAGATATACATGAATTGCAAACAAACCTAACTATGGAGATTGTTATTGCAAATATATTCAATTCTTATCATTGAAAAAGTTTTTGACTTTCTAGTTCCCTTCTTATTTCTGGAACATTGATTCTGATGATATTGGCTCTAAAAATACCATGCCTTCATAGATGGAAGTGCTTAACTTTTGAAGTTATCATACTTCAACTTACAAAATTTGAGGTTGAGTTTTCTCTAATGTTGGGGAGAATGATGCAAAGCATGTGAATAAGAAAAGCACAAAGTCAGATGTTTGCATGAAGCATGTCTAGCACATCATTTAAGAAGTTTAGGGCTACTTTTGAGAGACTAAATACAATAAGGATTCACTGCAAACTTAATTGTTTGCAGATATGGGGCCAACACATGTCCCATCACTTGCAAAAAAAAAAAGAAAACTCTTGAATCAAATGCAACTTTTGATTTTGAATCAAGAATGACGTGGTAATGAGAAAATGGTGACATGTCCTTTTAAGAGTTCCTTTAGAAATCAAAAGGAACTCTTAATTTAAAATCAAAAGCAACTCTTGATTTTTGGTTTTTGATTTGGAGTCAAGAATGATGTGGTAATGAGCGAATGGTGGCACGTGTCCATTTAGGAGTTCCTTTTTGATATCTAAAGAAACTTTAAATTTAAAACAACAAATTGCCTTTTAAACCAAAGGCAACTCTTGATTAAGCTTTTTAGAAAACCATGTTTTTGATCGGTTAACTGGCGGGTGCCCTGTGTTGCCTGCTTATTGATGTCCAAAAATTCCTATTTTGTGGGTAATCCATATAAACAGTGGAAAAAACAATTTTTATTTCTTTTTTGATTAGTATGTCGTGGGAGAGATTTATTCATATTTTATTAGGCTTTATTAATTAGTAGAGTAGTCTGGTAATTTCTAGTTTGCTGGCGATGGACTGTAGATTGGTCCATGTCCTTATGGATCAAGTTGTTTATTGGCTCACTATCCTTTAGTATTTATTAGGTCTAGATTGTTCTACTGGTAAAAAATATAATAATATCTTACTTTTGAGTTTTGATTGTTAGTCTATGTAGAATTATGAGAAGTCTAGTAGCCTATAAATATCTATTTAATGGTTCTCATAGAGTTTACATTGTAAGAAATTGAGATTGTATTTGTGTCATTTTGCTTAGCCCTTGTGAGAGTAAGCTCTTCTTCACTAACATTCTTTATTCTATTCTCTCCTTCCTCTTTCCTTTATCAATATATCCAAGTTACTATTCTCGGGCTACTATTCACAGCATCAGAACAACCCCTCTTTCAATGCCAAAACTGATCATCAATCAAATTTATCCCATTTTCCCAACCTTTGGCATTTTGTTCCGCACTAAAATACCTTTAAAAAGTTTCTATCACTGATTCAATAGATTTCCAACAGCTAGTTATTGAAAATTCTACAGCCAAACAATTTTTAAAACAAGCAATTGTCACCCTCTTTATCCACAAACTCCACAAGCTTTCTCCAACTTAATAGAACCCAAACCCTAAAAGCTTTCATTCCCCTTAACCAACCACCACTTAACTGAAGCCAACTTTATCTGAAGTTTCTTTAAACTGTCGTACATCATGGATACGAAATTTTGAAGTCAAATACACACAGCCAGCATAGTAGTGATCATAGCAATATTATCTCCAAGAGCTGCTGAAAAAGAACAACCACAGGGGGTACCAAGGGACAAGACAAATTGAAAACAACAGCTTAATAACCAGAAGGAAAAGCTTTTAGTATATTACCAAGTCGAAGTATAACTGGGGTTATCACAAGTTCGATTAAGAATTCAGTCTTCTTTATTGTATCACATAGAGAGAATTTTATGGTCAACTTGACAGGGATGCCACAATTACTTTGACGAGGATGGCATCATGGCAGTTGATGCCATTGGTTTCTACAAAAATCTCCCTTTATATCTCTGTGAAAAGTTGTTCAAGGAAGTCCTGAGAGAAATTTTCCAAAAGATATGGAGCATTTTGTGGTTAACATAATTAAGGAGGAATTTCACCTTCAAGAAATTTTTTTAGAAATTTGGTTCACCTTTTCCGACCGTGGAAAGATCTTTCTTTTGAGTATGTGCAGAAGTTTCAAAATGGTATAAAGCTTACCTTCTCATTGCAGTAACTTCCGTAATCAACATGCTTTCTCATTGGTGGGACCAATGGTAATTTGATGACCCCTCTTGGAATCTTCTATCTTGCTTCTGATTCTTTTCCCTTTGCGTTCATCCCTTGACTGTCAGTGGCACTGGCAGAATGATCTGTACAAGCACTATTACAGCCTCTTGCTATCCTCCCTTTCCTTAGCTGCTTAGATTGATTGTCCTCGTAGGTTTTTTTCAGCCTTGATCTATCATTCCCGCCTTTTTGCCACCAGCTTTTGTTTTGATACTCAACAGAATGCAGATTATCAAGCCTATCTCTTATTCTTGGCTGACCATTCCTCGTCTGACGTGAAGCATCACATGTTTCTCTCTTTCTATGACTAGAATATTTCCTAGATGTGTAACCATGCAGAATCTTCCCCCTCGTGTGCTCTTCATCCTTCCCTCTCCTAGCAAGAGAATAATCCAAACATTCATCCTGATCTGTCAAAGTACCATCAATTCTTCCATCTTCAGGGCTCAAAAATTTTTCAAGATTGCTCCAATTATGATTTTCCAGATTTTTTCTTGAAGGAAGATATACATTTACATCATTCTCCTCCCTTCCTTGACAATTTCTATTATGTCTACATTTCATCCCATCAAAATGTGCTCGCTTTATTATTTCATCATCTTTTACCCATTTCTTATGTGTACCTTCACCTCTCATTCTCCTGACATTTGGCTTGTCTAAACCCACTGAATTGGGATCTGAGCATGGATACAACTGAAGACCTTTCCTTTCTGCAACCATATAATTTTGGCATATCCGCCTTCTTTCTTTCCCATAGTCATCCCTCCTCCGAAACCAGTGTTCATCTCTGTTACTCCCTGATCCTGCTTTGTTGTATTCAATATTTCGACTAATCCTGAAATCATCTCCCTCAGCGATGTCATGTATTGGTTGTTCAAACTGAGAGCTCAGCCTCGGCTTTTTAACAGAAATAGTCAAGCTTTCATCTCTGAGTGTATCATTTGGGCATATTTTGTCAGATGCCATTTTCCCACCTTCCATGCCATGTGTCTTCTCAATGCTATGCAGCTTCCTATCAATCAAGAAAGAAAAAGAATTCATGTCACCCCACACTGCCAACAATATAACCCATATTCATAGAGTATCCAGAGACATGGTGTTCTGGTCTTCTAAAGAACTTCATAGAACTATTTAGTAAGTGGAGTAACATTTCTTATAGGCATGTCATTAGATACATTTATCCATCTTGTTTTTACCTTTTCTTTTCTCTCCTATTTATCTACACAAGTGACTTGGATATTGCCAAAATGAACTTCATTAATTAATAGAAGAACCTGTTAAGTGATCAAAAAATAAATAGTATTGACTTCTAGTTCAAACTCACTATTGCTACAGTAGTGATGAGAAATAATACCAAACTCACTGTTGTTATGTTTGTCTTCCAATTTGTATCTCTCTGTTCATGATGTCAAACTATTCATCCATAGCCATATATGCACATAGAAATGTACCTTAAAGAAGCTGATCATGGGCCATATGTTGTATAAAGATATCGTACAGAAACTCAATAGGCTGTGAAAAAAAAAAAAAAGAATGTGAGCAGGGGTTTGGGTGTGTATTGTTGGAAGACTATTTACCTTTCAGTTGTTCTTGCCAACATGTGGCACTAGGGTGGTTGGAATAAATGCAAACCTAAGCTCACGCATTATTTGTAAGAAGTGGTTGCCCCAGACATGAACACATATTCTCATGCTTTACAGCCCCTTTAACCACTACACCAATCAGTGACCTTAAAATGGCAAAGATCCTAGTGTCAATACCACCAATTTGTTTGCTTGGAAGGGTGGCCTTGGTACAGACCACACATTGAGAATTTGTTTGCACTTGGTGACAGCCCTCGGACTTCAACAGCTTCTTATGATTAACATCTGAGCTTTCATCGTTGAACCTTAAAAAAAAACTTTCACGCTCCACTATGGAAAAGTTCTTGATTTACAAGATCCCTCTAAATGCTATCCTCAGTCATGAAGGCCATTGCAAGACTATCACCAGTTATTGTGTCACCTTGAAACTCCTTCAGACAGAAAAACTTTGAACCTTAAGAAGCTCATTTGTGTCAGGGACTATAAATTCGGAGCAGAACGCATGATGTTTTAGTCTCACACAAGACCTTGAGGACTATTCCTCACACTTAGTAGAGTGACTCTGACTTGTGATCTCATGCCTAAACATTACAAAGACAAATTAACCTACTTGAGAATGACAGAAAGTTACCATCTCACAGACAAAGAACGAAAACAAAATGAGGCAATCAATTAAATCACCTCAAGAAACACAAGGAAGACATGAAGTCCCAAAGTAATTCAAATTCATAGCCCCTCTGTCAGCACGAAAATGAGTCTCCCTACTAATATTCTGAAGGTATTCATCATGGGAATTCAGAAGTATTCTATACAATACATTATGATCATAAGCAGCACTCCTCTACCACAGAGTACAAAGAAAACCAGTTGAAATAACATGCATGGGCACCCAATCTAGATCCAACTAAAATTACAAGTTATCTGGGTGATGCAATGACCACTTAAATTTTGTGCCTCTGCCTAGGACTTGTATTCCCCTGAAAAGATACACCTGTAACTATAGTGCCACCTCTGCAGATTACAGATATAATCTAGGGCCTAAGAAATCCTCAAGAAAGGCACCTATTTATATGTCCAGTTGAGAACTTGAGATTTCTCTCTCTAGATTTTGAAAGGTTCATCGAAGCAATTGCAGATATGGAGTAACAGCAGGAGAACATCAACTAATTTATTGTGTGAAGAACATCTTCTTTGAAGCACCTCATTTATGAATCATATGAATTCAGAATGTGAGAAGAACATCATCTATTCTGTGAGTTGTTCTGCCAATTTTGAGAAGGATACCCTAGGATCCAAAGAATATTCCTTGACAAAAGCCGCTACTTAACTTACAATTGGCAAAGAGTATAAAATAGTGTGCAAAAATATTAACTTTGTACTTACTTCAGAAGAATTAATAGATTAAAGAAAAGCACTTAACACTCATCCAATTTTATGCGAGAGACACCAACAAAATTCCTCATATCCCATACCTTTCTTCCTGAGGTGTGCCCAAAATTCGAGCACATTGTTGAAAACAAGGGCAAAATTGGCGGGATGCCTCTAGGGGTAAGGGCCGGATCCCATCTCCACGGATGTTTTTGTGAACTCTAGTCGATTGTATATTACAGCTATGTGGAAGACCATCATAAGTCTTAGTGTCCATCTGTGCAACATTTTCTTTAAAACCCTCATTTGCAGCATGAGCATCAGCATCATCTAGAGAATCCTGAAAAACAATCTGCTCACCAAAACAGCACATACATTTGAAGAACATCAGAAACATAAATTTAGGGCTAAATGAACCAAAGGAATAGATTTCTTACCTCAATAATTGCATCCGATTCACTTAAGCGTGGGCGCTTTGCATCAATGGAGGGAAAGCGTTCACCAATACCAACTTCTACTTTTATTTGTTCTCCAATTGGCTGGTTTTAAAACAAAGTAAAAAGAAAATTGAAAAAATAGATCTGGGAAATAAATCCAACAAATGAAAAGAAGCATTTTGAAGGCCTGATGAACTCATCAACGCATAGTGCGATTTCAGGGTAAAGGAGTAAACACTGGAATAAAAAGAGACAGTAAGCCCACTATAATACACAAATTTAAAGATGAACAGAAAATAAGAAATGATGTTGAAAGAAACTCTGAGAAAATTGCAAAAACGAATTGATTAGACATACAATTGGGGACAGCTCATAACCAGCTTCCATTCCTTTGCCCACTAATTTTTCTTTTGTAGCATCCATTCTTCTGAAAGGATTTTCAGCCAGCAAATCACAACTACCTGTTGCCGTGACAAGCTCTGAGGGTAGGTCCCAATCATTGTTCTGAAATAAAAACAAAACCCAAAATTAGCATTAAGACTGAAAGACTAAAATTAGCTACTCATTTTTCAGCTGCAAAAGGAACTAATAAACAACTTTCGTAAATAATGATTTTACTTCTCATAGAACTTTCCAGGTGGAGTTGTTCCTGCACTAGAAAAAATGAGTGCCCCACCTATTAGTCTAAAGAAACACAATGAAAGATTGAAACTTGCCATCTGCCTGCAATAATCTTTCCATTTCAACTCATCCAACCCAAAGTTAAAGAAATCTGATAAATCAACACCAGGGTGTCTCCATCGCTTTTCTTCCAAATTGTCAATGTTGATATCAAATACTGTCCTGAAAATATCAGATGAATCAATAGATCAATGATTGAAAAACTAACATGTAAATACTCTTTACCTGAATATCAATTTTCATGCAAACGATGTTAAACTCCTGAACATTAAAAATCCTATAAAGATAGACATTTTACCACTTCTACTGCAAAATAACCCCCTGGGGTTGCAGTTACAAATCCTAGGCCACCTCATGGGAGATAGTCTTTGCACCATATTTGGAAGACAAAACACGCATAGAGAATTAACAGAATTGGAAAAAAAAAAATCTCAACCAGAATCCCTTGTTGGCATGTGGAGCTAGTCATGGAACTGAACTTGCTACAAAATTTTACTTCACACAGCTGGGGGCCCACATCTCAACCAAACGAAAAGTTGGAACCAGATGGTTTACTCTCCTTCGTGTCCAACATCTTGCAGTTAGCCATTCCACTTCATACCAATATGCATAAGATCACCAAAAGTCATAGTACAAGATGCAAGATACATACTCAGAGACTGTTCCCAGGTGCTTTAGAAAACCGAAGGCAGTCAAAAAACCATTTGACTTGAACCTCTTGACTAGTATGCATGGCTTAGTGGGATACCTGGAATTTTCAAGTGTTCTGAGCATGCCACAGCCAACATGCTGCAAAGAACAGCCACCCAAGGGCAGCTACAACCAGTAAAACTGTAACTAGATCTACCCCCACCTTTGAAGTTTCAATTGAACAAGCAGCCATGGTGGCCAGCCCTTGTTGTGTGGTTTCAATTCAAAGCTAACCAGCATTAAGCCTGAGGTCGTAGCTTCAATGAGCTGTGGGTCTGTGGCAGTCCCTCCATTAGCTGTGACTCTGCTAGGTCTACTGGATTCCTGTTCAAGTGGACCCTGTGACCCAGCAGAAACCAGATCAAAGCAACAACTTGCTCCGGTAAAGCAACTTCCCAAGTAGAGAGCCCATTTGAAAATAAATTTCGAGTCTTACTCATTCAGTCATTCTTAAAGT
The DNA here is from genome assembly GCA_033060915.1 of Euryodendron excelsum. Classification (NCBI taxonomy): domain Eukaryota; kingdom Viridiplantae; phylum Streptophyta; class Magnoliopsida; order Ericales; family Pentaphylacaceae; genus Euryodendron; species Euryodendron excelsum. The sequence goes on from CM065397.1 coordinate 19,949,996, forward strand.
CTCATTAGTCTTACTTGTTCTTGAAGTCTCTGCCAAGCCGGAAACCATGTTCCAAAACCTGGAGTCATGGCTGATACAAAAGGAACCTCCTCAAAGGAGTAAGAAGGACCCTTGGAATCATAAAGCAGGGACCAAAACGAAATCCATGAAAACCAGTGGCGGCTCCAACCTCCAGGATTTTGCTTCTGTGGGATTGTTTAATGACTTATTTCTATATTAAATTCTCATTCTTCAAATTTACCAAAAATAAGATATACTCCTATAACATATAACTAAAAATTTAAACTAAATTATCAAAAGCAAAATCTAAGCAAAGTGTATATCTAAATTTTAATTTTTAATGAAAAACTCCCTAAATTAATAAAATAGTGTCCCAAAGAAGTAGCAATATCATATAACAAATCAACATTATTCACACAACTAACAAAACAAATAGAAATAACAAGCAAATAAGAATTGCACTTAATTACAGAATTAAATTAATCCAATATTGATCATATATCATAATTGACCACAAAATTATAAATATTGGTTTAAGATCTTAAAATAAAAGATTGAGTTTCAATTTATGAATAATCATCAACACCATACAAATATGTAGAACCTTTTTGTTTCACTCTCTCCATTCTTCTTATTTGCTCTCTCTTTTTCTTATATGAAATCTTCTCTCTGTATGAATTATAGTATATAGACATAAATGTTTTGAGCAGCAAGTGTGAGAAGTCGGATGGTTGGGACTTTTACTCTCTGTTTGAGATATATGTCTATCTATATCTATATCAATCAATATCAATATACAATATAGAAAATGAGGCCACTATCGCTATAGTTACGACAAGTGGCTCATTTTGAGCGGCTCTCAAATTTTGGTTAAAAGTTTTTTGTTTTCAAAATAGAAAATTATAATAATTATTTTGGTTGACTCTTTGGTTCACTATACATTTATTTTGTTTTTGAACTATAGTTCAAAGTACTTAATTAGTTCATGTATTTAATGGTGTTTGGCGAGATGAACAAGTATGATGCTTTTATTGTTTGTGTGGAATTCATGTCACTATACATTGTATCTTTTAAATTCAAATAAAAAGAAATTTTATTAACTCCCCAACCCTTTTAATTATTAATTATGTCATTATGTTAATAATTCATCTTTGTTTTTTTATAGAAATACGTAAAACAACATGATTATATTAATAATAATAATAAATGGTTAAATGAATACATAATTAAATTCCATAAAAATAAAATATAACAAAAAATATTATAATATACTCATTTAATTAGATTAATAGATAACTAAATAATAGTAGTTAGATGCATATAGAAAAGGAAGTTAGATGCACATATATATATATATATGGAAGCTTTTACTTTTCAGTTGAGTTTGAATGTACCAAAAGTTAGTCTCCTTAAATAGTTAATTTTGACAAAGAAAAATGAACAAAAAGTATTGGATAGAGAGAATAGTTATATGGTGATTTGCTACTAAGTTTAATTGAGTAACGGCTCTAGATAAATGAAGATCTTAAAAACATTCCAATATTGTTTGGAGAGCTTGATTGCATTATCACCTAAGTGAATTATTGCTTCTCCTTCTAATCTCCCATTGAACTTTCTTTACCATGTACTTGTCTCTCTTTTGCTCTCTTTTTGTGGTTATAGTTTCAATTATTATCAGTTGTCATACAACCACATACAGCTACTCCTTTTGCAGTTGTTAGGAGTTTTATTTTAATAAAAGGCACATTCTAAGTTTCAAAAGGCATGAAAAAGGAAAAAACAAACCATCCTAGCTAGAGAACTCACCAGTAAGAGGTCATTCTAATATGAGATATAACCACAAGATTATGTATAGCACTTCTTCTTTCCTTATGTAGGCAAATTAGGATGACAACGCATAACCTTGGAGCCAATCTTGCACTGCCATAGCCTGCCGAGTTTCTCATTGCCCTTTAGGGGGTGGATTGTGAGACCTAGACAGCTATACGTGGAGGGTAGGTATGAGGTACTTGGCAGGCTGGCTCCTATAGACAATGTGTAGTGATCCCACATCGCCTGAATAAGTGCTATAAGTGTAGACACTTGCATCTACATAGTACAACACATTTTAAAGTCATACAGACTGAGACACAAAGAGGACAATATTGTAACATGTGGATGGTTCGTGACAGGATGACACTAAAGCCAATCCCAACTGAAACCGTGCAAATCCAACCCAACACAAGAATGCTTTGACATTTAAGGGCGTGGATTGTAAGACCCGGCGGCTGCACGTGGACAGGGTCAAGATGCTGGGCTACGACAATAGAAGGCAGACTCCAAGATTATATACTGCAATCCTATATCATTTGGGGAAGGAACAGAAAACTATTATCAATCTAAGCACTTGTATCTATTTGGTACCATGCATTTTAAAGCCGTGCAGGCCAAGGCCTAAAAGAGATTGTATTGTACCATGTGGATCATGCAGCTACACGCAAGTAGGGACAAATTACTGGGTAGGCTGGCTCCAAGGTCATGTATTGAGATCCCATATCGCCTGGAGAAGGAGAGAGGAAACGGTATATTTACAGACACTGGTATGTATTAGATACGACGCATTCTAAAGCCATGCAGACCAAGGCCTAAAAGCATGCCATATTATAACATGTGGATCTTGTACATGACAACATATAGGAAACTAGTTAACTTAAATCAACAAAGCCATTTCCCAACTACTTTGGGTCTACCACATGGATCTTGTTTCACCATTCCGTTTTATCAAGGGTTAAAATCCTAATTAAACTATAAACTAACATTTCTTTCATTTTTATCTCAAGGTTCAACCCAAAGTAATTTTGGTCTCCCTTGTCTTAGTGTTGTCCTCTACGTGGATAGTGTCACTTTGCTTAACTGGAGCACTTATAAATATTCGTTTTATTTTACCAAACCATCTGTATCGATTTTCCAACATAAAGGAATCTTATGTCTAGCTACGAACATGAAGTATTACCTTGACAAATTTAAGAAAGAACTCAACTCAATTCGACAAGCCTTTCCCTCATTTTGTTTTCAATTGGTGCCACTTCTTACTTCTTCCTAAAAGATTTATTTCTTATTTCATCTTTTCTTGGAACATCACTCATCCATCTCAACATTCTCATTTGAACTGCACTCATTTGCTGTACGTGTTTCTTAGCTGCCCAACATTCTATAGCATATATCACAGCAAGTCTTATTGTAATCTAATAAAAAAATTTCCCTCAGCATAATAGGAATCCTATGACCAAACAACAATCCTGATGCACTTCTCAATTTCATCCATCATGCTCTAACTCTATGGGCCCCTCCTCCTTAATCTCTCCATCTCTATGATCAATAACTCAAGATATCGAAAAATGGTTGCTTTTATGATTCTCTTGCTATCAACTTTTACTTTATCTTCCCTATTTCAGGTTTTGCTAAAGTTACACTCCACCTATTTTTCAACTAGCAACCTGATTTAGAAGTATCTCCACAAGTAGAACTTATAATTTACTCCTTTTGTTTCATTAACTAAAACTACATCATTTGCAAACAACATACACATATGGACTAGCCACGACTCCGGTGTAAATGTCTTTAATTACTTTAATAAAATGTGATCGTCACCCATTTGTTTTCCCAAATTCTCCACATCTCCCTAAGAATCCTATATAAACAATATACAGAAATATTTTTTCTTCTCCCTATGTTTTCTCATTAATCACCTAAATAGAAAAATTGTTTCCATAGTAGATCTCCCAAGCATAAAACCAAATTAATTTGCATAAACCATCATCTCATGTCTTAATCGTTGCTTATTTAGTCTCTCCCAAAGTTTCATTGTATGACTCATAAGCTCAATACCACGATAATTAGTGAAGTGTTGAATATCACTTTCGGTCTTATGTATAGCAACCAATGTACTTTTCTTTCGTTCATCAAGAATTTTCTTACATATCAAGATCTTGTTAAAAAAATTAGTCTAACTTTGGTTACCCAATTGCTTCCAAACTTCATTAGGAATCCATCCACTTTTCCCAGTTCCATTTTCTTCATTATCTCCTTTACCTCCACTACTCTAATTTTTTGAAAGCATCAATAATTAATCTTATTACTATGATTATTAAGTTCTTGTAACCTTAAATTTCCTGAGTGGTTTTCACTAAATAGTTTTCCAAATAACTCCTCCACCACTCCTTGATCTCATCTTCTCTAACTAGCAATCTCTCATCCTCTCCCTCAATACACTTAATGTAGTTTAGGCCTCTACCTTCTTTCTTTCTAGATCCTTTGGTTTTGGCTACTTTTGTACCTTTGAAAATTTTCATTATTCCCACATGAAAATCGAACACTAGTCAATCAAACTCAAATTTGAATCCCAGAAAATAGATTTTCATGTGGAAAACGAATAGGCAAGAGACATATGCAAACAATACCCACTAAAGGAAATGACAATATGCGCTTAGACCTTGACATGCTATTATATGGCATAAAATAATGTCTTCAACCAAAACCACATCTGAAATCAAATTAAATCTAATAACTGAGAGGAAAACCAGTTGCTAATGATGTATAAGATGGCACCAAAAAATGATATGTGTGCTCATAAACTTGTATAGATTTCCGACCATTAGCACCTAGACCATTTTCACAAAGAGTATTACTTAACCCCAAATCTCTCCCAAATGTTATCTTCAATATTGTAAAAACTAATCATTCTACTTCTAGAAATTTCATACAAAATCTTCCACCAGTAACCTTATAAAGAGGTAGTAGGTCACATGAAGTACTCCACTTTGGCCTATAATACATACTATACATTGTAGGCCTACATTTTCTCTCACCTTACTAAACAAGAATGCTCCACTCATCCAAATAATAACTATAATGATGTGCAATATAAAATGCATGGCACATGGCACAGATAGTTGTCAATCCAAAATTATGCACTGTTAGAAAAATAAAGAAAGCAGCACCACTGTAGTGGACAACTATGAATAGAAAGGAAAGCATTGGTATCTACGTACAATAAAGATAGGAGGCAGTCTAACATAACTCCAAACAGAACACTTTATACTACTGTACGCTCTTCCTGAAAACATCTAACAATATTTGTTGGCATACTGCACAGTGCAAGATATGCTACTTAGGACATATGTTGTTACACAGTTTCTAAAAAATGTCCCCACACTAACTAGCAAACTAAACAGACAAATTCACTCACGCACAAATATTGCTATCAGAAACTAACATAAAAAATTAAAGTCAATATACAAGCTTATGCAGCATAGGAGGTTTTACATGTGAGATGGAAGCATGAGGTCCAACCTGGTGAATAGGATACGTTCCGAAGAATTGTTTCCACGTGCTGATCCCCTGAGACCAGCGGGAAAAATTTTACTTACTGTGTTAGCAGACTTGATTCCAGTACGTTGCCAGTCAGCCCTGCCATGATCGGCAACAGGGCTCACATTGACAAATGAAGGAATATGACCAGGGGCACTTCTAGGACCAAGGGTAGCTCCTTCAGCCATGGCTGCTACAACCGGTCTCACACACTACAAATTTGAAGAAAAATGGGAAAAAAAGAAGATAAATAAACACAAAAAGTTTAGGAAAAACAAACAAAAAAGGAAAAAGAGAAAGGAAGCAGGTCGTATCATAAATAAATGGGGCCTACACTGAAAGATGGATAAACCCAACCAGGGGCACCTGCAGGACCCGTGGGAGCTCTTCCAAGCATGGCTACTGCAACAGGTTTTGCACCCTGTTGCAGGAAACCAGAAAATGAATGAACAAATATATACATAAGAAAGATGAAAAAACAGAAAGAGAGCAAGAAAGAGAGACTATAAGAAAGAAAGAAAGCAACAGCAGCATAGCTGACAACTTTCCGTAAAATGTTATAACCACCAACAAAATTTAATTGAATGAACACAGATATACTCCATAAAATGCTAAGGATGTTAATTACATGTTGTAGATACTCTTTGAAACACAGCAGGATTACAGCAATTGTGTCCTGTTTCAAGCAATTCAAATTCCCATATTATTCTGATGTTACTCTAATGCCTTACCAAAGGACGACAAAGTACTATCAAAACATTATAGTTTTGATCAAACTTCATCTTAGCTACATGTGAGCTCACTTTGAATGGTAACAGTGTAAAGGAAAAACAACTTGCAGTTTAGATTCCTATAGTTGAGAACTATAAACAAAGGCAACATAACAAAAGAGTAGGAAAAATCAGAGTGATTAATGGGAGGCATAAGTTATCTTCTCTTATTGCAGACATAAACATCTTTGGGAATTCAAGCAGGGAACTATAATAGAAGTAGTAGGACAGTCATAAGAGAGAGCACAGGCAATATACCGAGGGTAATAGATACAGGAGCCATCTTTCACCAGTGTCTAAAAGGGACTTGAACTGAAACCAAATGGGAGGGTGGGCTTGTGGTATTTATAAATATTCAACTAAAACCAAAACTGATCAGAAGGAGGATTGCATTGTGATTCAAATTCCAGAAGTTGTCCAACAGCAGGATAACACAAGGTGATGCAACATTGAACTAATAATACCTTATATGTTACCAATTTACAGTTCATAAAGGTTGTGCTAGGTGAATAACATGGGCTGCTGGTAGTTCTTTTGGTAGATAAAATACTTCTCCTGTTGCCAAAAAAATCTCAAATTGATAAAAAACATGATTATGACAATAATAATCTTGGGATAGTTATCAATGAAGAAGCCCTTGGCATTGTAGTGCCTCTTTCATATGGCTTATTCCTCTAAGGAAAGGTTTTGACCATTATAATAAGGACCCCACATTCAGGTTATACATTGCAGGAGCTTCTTGTTAGTTCAAATGGTAGCAGACAAAGATATATAGGACACCCATTCATCCCGGAACTAAGCTAGTGGCTATCAGCTGACACAAGTATGTTTTTCCTTTCTCCCTCCTAGGATAATGTATCTCAACAATTCAGCAATGGCAAAGTACTCGCAACATAAGCCAGACCTCATCCCTTCTCCATTAACAGGCCAATAATGGACATGCAACCCTATTGATGTGCACAAGGAAAACAGACAGTAGGTTTGATATTCCAAAATTATGACTTAAATAAATAAAATAAAGCTCAGTTTCTTGCACAGGAGGCAGAATAGAGTAAGCCCTAGCCTCAATCACTATATAAGACAGTAGTTTAGGCATTGACTATGTAAATGGCAAATCAAATTTCTCATCTTTAAATAGGATTCCTTATCTTCGTCCAGAAGGATGATTGTGTAAACAATCTGTTCTGTTAGTATTTGTGCGGTTTTTGCCCTGCTTGTACTTGTATATTGAGTATTCAGGATGGCATTTGTGCAGCTCTTATCGCTTTTAAACTAAACTACATTATCCTATTCAAAGAGAACCCCACTTCTTGGAGGAATTTCTTTCTTAAAAATAGTTTTAAATTTTTTATGAAAAATTTTGCTGCCATGAGTTGGTTTCCTTTTCTTTAATGAGCATGGTGTACTTTTGAAATGATTTCCGAAGGCAGAACCTAGAGAATCACCCACATCCAGAGGAACAATTTCACGATATCTTTGTCAAAGCAAACAGTATGTGAATACTAAGCAACACCTTATTAATGTATTCAAAATTAGAGAACTACTGTAAGCGGCAAATCAGCAGATGAGAAGATGCACATTGAGCATGATTCATTAGTTCACAACTGTAATATGGACGATTATAGAAACACAATATATCAAGGATATTGTTTCTCAGTGAACACATCAAGGAACTGACCTCAAAATGGTATGAATGATCTCGATATCCTATTGTCAGCCCTATAGCATTACCCAATGCTCCACTCCGCTTCACCCCCTCACCTGTTTGCTCACTTTCCCCATCAACCACCTCAGCCAAGTCTGCACCTGTCCACTCTTTGTCCACAACTTCATTGAACTGATCACTGTCTGTGACAAGAAACAAGTCTTCTCCACCTTTTACTTTCTCATCCATTCCCAATCCATTCTCATTCACCCCAGCCCATTCTGATTTGTTCAAAATGATATTCGGATCATCCTCACTGTCGCTATCTATGTCATTATTTCCTCCAATCGCACAATCATTTGCAGTCTCAAAAGCTCTCATACCAACCTCACTTTCTCCATTCTCAAAAACATTTTCAATGCATGTACCACTGAGGAGCTCTGAAAATATGGGGTCGAAGTCCAAGTTATCAGTACCAATATCAATATCTATATTGTCAGCTGGTTCAGCCAATGACCCTTCACCAGAATCCTTATAGTCCCCAATCACATCTAAGCCTGCGTCCAATCTTCGTACATTAAAAAACCCAGCTTCTATTTCTTCCTCTTTTTCTTCAAGACCCATATCAAAGTTCACACCAACCCATTCTGAATTGGTCAAAATGATATTCAGATCATCGTCACTGCCACTATCTTTGTCATTATTTACTCCAATTTCTTCTCCACCTTTTACTTTCTCATCCATTCCCAATCCATTCACATTCACACCAGCCCACTCTGAATTGTTCGAAATGACATTTAGATCATCCTTACTGTCACTATCTTCGTTATTCTTTACTCCAATACCACAATCATTTGCAATCTCAAAAGCTCTCATACCAACCTCATTTTCTCCATTCTCAAGAACATTTTTAATACATGTACCACTCAGGAGCTCTGGAAATATGGGGTCGAAGTCCAAACTATCAATGCCAATATCAATATACATATTGTCAGCTTGTTCAGCCAATGACCCTTCATCACAATCCTTCAATTGCCCAATCACACCTAAGCCTGCGTCCAATCTTCGTACATTCAAAACCCCAGCTTCTATTTCTTCCTCCTTCCCTTCTAAACCCATATCAAATTGCACACCAACCCACTCTGAATTGTTCAAAATGATATTTCTATCATCCACACTGTCACTATCTTTGTTATTCTTTACACCAATCTCTTTTCCACTTTTTACTTTCTCATCCATTCCCACTCCATTCTCATTCACACCAACCCACTCTGAATCGTTGAAAATGATAGTTAGATCATCCTCACTGTCGCTATCTTTGTTACTGTTTACTCGAATCCCACAATCATTTTCAGTCTCAAAAGCACTCATACCAACCTCGTTTTCTCCATTCTCAAGAACGTTTTCAATATATGTACCACTCAGGAGCGCTGGAAATATGGGGTCAAAGTCCAAATTATCAATACCAATATCACTATCCATATTGTCAGCTGGTTCAGCCAATGACCCTTCACCATAATCCTTCAATCGCTCCATCACTCCTAAGCCTCGGACCAACCTTTGTACATTCAAAACCCCAGCTTCAATTTCTTCCTCTTTTTCTTCAAAACCCATATCAAAATCAAGATTCTCTTCAGTATCACCATTTTTAACATCAACAATCGGTTCAGCCAAGGACAACCCATCACTATTTCTCCAAACCCAAGGCCCACTTGAGTTTCCGTCCAATCTGTAACCGTTCAAAACCCTATATTCTACCATTTCTTTATCTTCTAGTTCCTTTGGCTCTTCATTTGCAGGTTCAACTCTGTTCTTATTGTCCAATATTGTGCCGATAACATTGTTTTTTGCGTTATGAAAGTAAATTTTTAGTGGGCTTGGACGATCAGAAACCAGGGTTTGGTCCTTAGTGGTTTCGTACAGCGATTTTTCGTAATTGGTTCGAGGATCAACCAAGGTTGGGAGATTTGCAGTGGAAGCGAGAGGAGGTTGAGGATTTGGAGATGAAGGGAGCCGTGGTAAGACGTCTGTGTAGAGCTGTCCAAACTCATCCTCTTCGTCTTCCATGAGAAAGAACTAGAGACGAAAAACACAGAGACAGACAGTGATATAACAGAGAAAAAAGGAGGTTTTAGGGAAGTCTATGAGAATGAGAGAGAGAGAGGGAGAGAGACTATTTGTGGAAGGAAACTTGAGTTTTGGTGTGTTTCTAGAGAGAGAACATGAGACTCTATTCTTTCGAACCAAAAGTGAAGAAATGAGAAAAACCGAAAGTTCTATGAGACTTGGGAAGATCCATGGCTGTATTACAGAGAGAGAGAGAGAGAGAGCACAAAACGGATGGGGAGGACACATGAACTATGCATGTAAGTTATGTAACGCACTACAATTATGCATATTAAAAAGAGTTAAATTTTTATCTAGTGAGAGACTGAGTGTATTTATATATATATATATATAAGTTACTGTAAAAATGTGACTTGTGTCTGTAAATTTTACAATGTGAGTGAATCCAAATAAACTCTAAAACTAAATGTTAACAAATGCTAAAATTAAACTCTAAAAATGATGTTAACATATACTAACATGTGCTTTAACGCAAAAGTTAGTCATCATAATGTTACGAGTTATATATAATATAAATACTTATATTCAATGGCTCATATTAGAGTTAGAAACGGATGTTTTTAAAATAACAACAACACCTTTACTAGAGTTGTAGAGCCATAGATATTTATAGTACATTTGATTTTACATTTCTTCCATTGTATTTGAATATGAATATTTTAATTGAAAAGTAAACAAATTTGAAAAAAAAAATGTAAATAACATTTTTTTTATTTTAGAAACTGTTCCTATAATTGTTAGAACTATCAAGAGTGTTAGAAATAACATTTTGTTTTTCGAAACAAATGTGCTATTAGCTTAGAATGGCAAGAAGGGCAACATCCTCCACTTATTTGGATGGAGAAATGTTGCTCCTCGTTTGTCTCAATTGTCCTTGTTGAGCCCATGTTCACGTACTTATTTCTTTGAATAGAGACTTAAATAATATAAAAGTAAAATAAAATTGTGTGAAGATTAACACTAGAAAAGCTTTAGTAATTTAGTAGAAGCATACGTTCTTTTTACTATTAGGCAAAACTCTTGAAAACTAGAAAATAATGGTGTAAGCTTATGCTATGTCATCGTAACATAATCCATGATTATTGTTTCCATTCACCAGTCAACACCAATATGTTCTACTTTGCAAATTGATAAGTTATTTTGTAACACCATTGCTAATCTTTGTCCATAGTCTCTAGTTAATAATGGACTTTGTTTCAAGTCTCATTTTTCATTATTATAGATAAATTATAGCAAAAATAATGAAAAATATGATGACAAATTAATTTTTAACTGATAAAGTATGATTTGTCCAACTATTTTTCGTATTAAGCTTTATTTCTTTCAATCAAAATTTCTTCCTCATTCAACTCACAAAAACCTATTTGAACTTCAATTAGACCAGTTAGTAACAATTGTGTCACACCCCAATGTTGTCTTTAAAAAAAGGTATGTAGAAAGTTTATTTCTCAATGTTCAATAATAAAAGAATGTTTGTCTTTTTACCTACTCACTAGTTTAAATCCCTTATCAGGTATACGTAAGTAACATAAAGCTTTTTCTAAATCAACTCAACTCAACTCAATTATAAAACAAAAAATTATTCTTGAAATTGCATTCCGACTTAAACCCTTTAGGGTTACATCGGCAACTGAGAGTTTTGTTCCAAATTCAACAAACAAACAAAAAGAAAATTGAAAAGAAAAAAAAAGAAAGAAAGAAGAAGAAGGGAAAAAAAAGAGAGAGAGAGAGAGAGAGAGAGAGAGAGAGAGAGAGAGAGATAAATACATAGAATTCATTTAGAATAGGTAATAGCCTTATCGGTTCCCACATCGATGAGAATTGGGTGTGCGTGTCCATTTTAATAGGTTAATGGAGTTTGACTTTGTTAAAAAAACCAATCTCCTGACTTGTTGCACGTTCTCTGGTGTTTGAGCTTGCATCCCATGGGGCTTTCAGTCCCAAGACCATATGGGGGGTTTAGTGTTAGGCTGGTTCTTGCAGCGGTGAGAATTGGGTTTATTAGCACATCATAGGACTTCTCAAACAATCATTAAACATCTTCACTAGCTTTTGAAAAAATTCTCAATTTGGCCCCTCTAAAGATTATAAATATCTCCTATGTTTTTAAAAATGCAATTTTTACCTACTATTTTGAAATGTTTCCCAATTTGCCCCTTAAAAATTCATAAATGCCTCTCTTAAAAAGTTATTTTTCTTTAAAGAACCCATTATATGTTATATATAAATTTATCATACCTTATATGTATATATGTATATGAAAGTTAAGTATCTTATTGTTGATTATAAAGAAAAAAAAAAAGGTTTTGATCAATAGTTGCCTACTAAATGAATTTCCTAGCTCCACAACTAGATGCCAACTCCAGTTTTAGACAACATACACTTTACGATCCTTAGAAAGTGACACCTCTAACACTTTCTCTTTCTTTGCCAATCAATTAATCTAGCTCTCTTCAAACAGCTTGCTTGGACGAGACCTTGCTGAGGTTTTTCTCTAAAGAACTAAGATGCTCAGCCTTCCTATTCTTCAAATCCTGCTTTCAGGGTTACATTAGAGAAATAATAGAATTCATAGAGCCTAAAGAGGTGAAATAAAGCAAATAATGTCACATAAGCAAGTACATTGCAAGCATTGGATTAGCTGAATTTTTTTTGGATAACATAACCAAACAAAGAATAAAATCCATAATAAATTTAGAGAACAAAATATATGGTTAATTGTTAATGAAGTTCAACATGGTCATAGAATTACTAAGAGCATATAAAAAAAAAATTGCTTTAGTAGAGCCTTTAGAATGTTTTATTGATTTACTAGTTTGTAGAGTTGTGAATCACATCATTACATTACTTTTGTTGGTGGGAATTTTTTGCATTTTTCATGGATGAATATTGGAGAAGACCTTTTCCTTTTGTATTTTTCGTACACATTTATGATTCTTCTTAATGTAGAGAAACCCTAGCTAAAGTTTTATAGTGGAAAGACAACTAGGAAAAGGGATTTGCAAAGTTGGGATTATAAATTAAGATAATCTGCAACCACTTTATTCATTACAGTAACTTAATTGAACCAAAGAAATTGCCAAGAATTTTGGAGGTGGAAAATCCAATATGAACATCTCATAGACCTACATATATTGTTGTAATGTAATTAATTACATGAAAATCTTAGACAACAAAAGCATATACATTGGCAAGTAGAAAGCGAAAACCAATTATTTCAAGCACGCAATGTTTAGCTGTAATCTCCCTAAGCTCACCATTGTTATATAAGCTGCAAGTAAGAAGCCATGCTCCCCAAATGCTGATATGAGGTTGTAGTGGCATGCTTTTTATCAACTTATCTGCTTCTTAACCATCTAGACTACCCTGAAAGATTGACCATAATACCATAATGTTTAGCTGAAGGCATAAGTCCATGCTTCTGAATTAAGGTAAAGCATTTATACCCTTCTCCAACCAGACCAATATGGTTATATGTAGTTAATATCCAATGTAAGGTAACTAAATTTGGATATATTCAAACAATTGATTGCATCATTTTGCCTACCATTTATTTATACCTCATCCCAAAAGCATTGCAAAATATGCAACCATATCCTCCTTTTGCAAGCCCTGAAATAGCTTGTACACCTTATCAATGCTTCCACACTTCGCGTACAGGTCAATTAAGAGCAATATCCAAATGATCATCGACTCTAATTCTGAGTTGATCTATATGAAAGTTATATAACTCAATCCAAGACCCAATTCTCATATTTCCCCTTTGGGAACAAGCAAATAGAACATTAAGAAATGTCATTTTATGTAGCTGAATATCACATTGAGTTGAAGCATGTTGTTGAATAACAACTATTTTGAGCATGGAAATCTATCATGGCATTGTACAAGAGCAAATCTTTATCAATTCTCACCCATCTAGTCAAAGAGCTTCTAAGCAAACCCAACCTTCCCACATTTTTTAGTATCCACAAATCATTGTAATCCAAGAAACGTTATTGTTTCTAGGCATTGCATGAAAGAAAATATGTGAATTGTCTATCTTTCCAGAGTCTAAATAGCCACTGTCATCACATTCTAACAAGTTATATTTCGTCTAGGCATCTGGCGAAATGAAGCACATGGTTTCTCAATATCCTATACTCTCCCATGTCTCAAAATCATTGAATTTGAAGACACATAACATCCTTTACTGGCACCTCGTCAAACAGACTGAGTCATAACTAAGTTCCCTAGTGTCGAGCCCAGATTTTTTGCACTCGAGTAATACACACACAAGCGGAAAAAATATTGTACTATCTAGTTAGAATTCATCCTCCTAGAAGAATGAGTGCGACTAGGTTTGAATTAAAAATTGATTTGAATAAATGGCTTTTAGAAAACAATTGGAGTCGCCATCTAACTTGATTAAGGTGAGTTAGGTCACCTAAAAACTAAGAACAATCTGAAGATTACACTTAGGGTTTTTGAAAACGATTTTAAAAATACTAGCTCAAGAGAGGGTTTTTAGGAAAACAGGTTATTTAGCAACCTTTGGAAAATAGTTAAGCCCTTTTTTGAAAATAACTCCATTTTGGTCTTTCGAAAACAGTGATCTTAGGTTCAGAGGTTGGTTACGTGTAGGGAAGAGGCACTAAGCCATCACCTTACCCCGCCCTTGCAGTACCTACATGTCTATTCACCCTAGATTCACCTATGAGAGTCTTCAACTAACAAATGTCCAATCCTATCCACTTTAGAAAAGAATTTTAAAAAGAATGATGCATGATGTGTAAATGCAAGAAAAAGAGAGTTGAAAAATAGATTTGGAAAAGAAGAATTGAAGTTTGAATTTGAAAAGAAAGTTTAGAAATTAAAATTAAAGATTGAAAATAGATTTTAGAATTGGAAGTTGGAAAACAGTTATGGAATTGGAGATTTGAAATGGTTGTGGAAATAGAAGCTTGAAAAAGATTGTGGCCACACCCATGAGAGTTGCCTACGTATTCTTTTTGAGGAATCAGGTCAGTTGTAGTTCGGACAAGTGTCCGATAGAAAATAGAAGATTTGATTTGAAAAAGGAGTTGAATTGGAATTTGGATTTGATTTGGATTTAGAATAAATGATTGGAAATTGAAATTTGGAATTGAAAATATTGAACTTTGATTTGGAAAGATAGAACTTAGAAGAAAGATTTGGACTTGTTTTGAAAATATTGAGATTTGGGAATCCTAAACTTAGGAAAGATAGGATTTAGAAAAGACTTGAGATTAAGAAAGATTTGACTCGACTTAGAAAAGATTTGAGAAAAGATTTGACTCGAATATTGGTCTTGGAAGATTAGGAAAAGATTGAATTTAGGAAAGATTCGAATTTGGAAAGTGTAATTTTAGGGAAGTGTTACTTTAGGAAAGTTTTGAATTAGGAAGGTGTCATTTAAGTAAAGTTTTGAACTAGGAACGTTCCGTTTTAGGAAAGTTTTGGTTTAAGAAAGTTTTGAAATAGGAAAGGTTTAGTTTTAACAAAGTTTTGAAATTGGAGAATTTTGAATTTGGAATGTTTTGAAATAGGAAAGTTTAGAATTTAGGAAGCCTAAGATTTGGAAAGGTCGGGATTAGGAAAGATTTAGAAATTTAAAGTTTAAGGAAAGATTTAAATGTTTAACTTTAGTAAGCTTAAAGTTTAGGAAGTTATGAGATTAGGAAGGATTAGATTAGGAAATGTTTAGATTTGGAAGGATTGAGATTCCTATTTCCTAAAACAAGGGATTGGATTTTGTTTCCAAAAACGGAGGATAGGATCTAATTTCCTAAATGGAAGATTGGTTTTGGTTTCCTAAAGGGAAGATTGGATTTGACATGGATTTGGAAAATAAAGTTTTGAAAATCCTAGATTTGGGAGACTATAATTTTGATGTAGAAAATAGGTTTTGGAAACATAAGATTTAGATGACAAAAAGGGAGATTTTGAAAACCTAGGTTTTAATGCAAGATTGAAAATCATGTTTTTGAGAAAGGAAATTAGAGTTTCCTAATTGTGGGTTCTAAGGTTTGACTTGGGCTTCAAGGAAAGAGATTTGGAAAGTAAGTTTTTAGAAAGGGAGATTTTTTGAAGAAAATCCTAGAGAGGAGTTTTTAGCAAGTGAATTTTGAAGAGAGAGTTTTTGGAAGGGGATTTTTGGAAGGAGATTGTTGGAAAGAGTTTTTAGGAAAGAGATTTAGG
This sequence comes from Euryodendron excelsum, assembly GCA_033060915.1. Taxonomy (NCBI): domain Eukaryota; kingdom Viridiplantae; phylum Streptophyta; class Magnoliopsida; order Ericales; family Pentaphylacaceae; genus Euryodendron; species Euryodendron excelsum. The sequence goes on from CM065397.1 coordinate 19,966,085, forward strand.
GAGTGTTTTTAGAAACTGAATTTTAAGGAGAGTGTTTTGGAAAGGAGTTTAAAAAGAAGTTTTGAAAAATAAATTTTTGGAGGGAGTTTTTAGAAGACAATTTTGGTAAGGAACTTTGAAAAGGAGATTAGAAAGAGTTTTTAGAAAGTATGTTGGAAAGAGATTTTTTAGAAAGAGAGATTTGAAAAGGGAGTTTTTAGAAAGTTTATAAAAATATCTCACTTTTCTAAGGCGATTCTAACCATAAGAAGGCTAGAACCGCTTTAGGATAGTAGTTTTGAAAACAACAAAGATTTTGAAAATATGGACCATATTAGTCACTTTAAATGTAACATTTTCCTAAAGCAACCCTAACCATGAAAAGGCTAGAATCACCCTAGGATTGTGATTTTGAAAACAAGTTTTGAAAAAGAAGGTTTTGATGCAAGTTTTTGAAAAACGAGTTTGAAACGAATTTTGGAAGAATGCAAGATCATGATATGCACAATGCAAGTTGGGGTCGTGAACATACAAGGTTAAGGCTTCACCATATAATCAAGGGGGCTGAACCCACATGGTCTCCAGTTAGACTAAAAGAAAGCTCTCGACACAGTGACCCTCTAATAGCCTAATCCTACACATGGACAGAGAAGTCCCTTGTTTCAAGCATGCAAGAAGGGGGGGGAGGGAAGAAGATAGGGGATTAAAATAGAAGAAAACAAAAGTGGGTTCAGAGAGATAAGAGAGAGGGGAAAAGATGCGTAAACTTAAATAGAGAGCCTACCTTGTATCTTCTTTACTTTGTTTTGCTTTGTGCGCCTTGCTTTGGTCTTCGCTTCAGTCTTCAAGAACTTGTCTTCGATCTTCGGGAACTTCAGGTTGCAGCACTTCAAGTCTTCAATGGAGGCTTTGGAGGCTAGTGTATGAGTGTGTATGAGTATATAAAAGGCTAGGGTTTGTGTATGGAGGCTAGGGTTTGGAAAACCTAAAGAAGACTAGGGCTTAGAGAGGCTACAAGCTCTGTGTATCGAAAAGTAAGGTTTTTAGATGGAGTTTGCAGACCTCTTTCACACTGGAGGAGGCTCTGTATTTATAGAGAGAAGAATGACCTAGCGCCTGTTGCAGTGGCACCAGGCCAAAAAACCTTCTGGCCCCACTACTAGCGGCACCAGCCATTTAGAAAAGCTTTAAGGTCGGCAAACAATGTATCTTCAGAAGATTTGGGAGCTTGTACTGGTAACTACCATGCAATTTTTAGCTTGGTTTCACTAAGAGTAGCTCTAAAAGGTCCATGAAAGATTTAAGGGACCGGGAATGGCCCAAAAGGCCGAAAAAGGGCAGGAACCCTTAGAATAGGGCCCTGGGGGGTAATGGACTTAAAAAAGAATGTCAGGGTTTATTGGAAGGGTTGATCGAGGCATTAGGGGTAAAACGGTCAACTGGATTGGAAAACTACCAAGATGGACTCGAAATGTCCCGGAAGAAGACTCAAGGTTTGGAAACATTATTTAGAATGTCTCAGAAGGTTACCGGTTTGATACCCAAAGCCGGTGTGGTCGGAAAAGGCGACTGGCCCGTTAGGGGCAAAATAGTCATTTTGAATCGGGTTTGCCGAAACTGACTCAGAATGATCCGGAAAGATAATGGAAGGTCGGGAATACTATAAAAATCATTCTCAGGAGGATACCGGTTTGATACCCAGAGCCGGTGTGGTTCCCGAGGCGCTCGGATGCCTAAGGGCAAAATTGTCATCTTGACCGAAAAGTCTTGGAATTGGCCCAAAACTGGCGAGACGGCACCTAATCATGCCGGATTGACTTTAAGACAATCTTGAAAAGGTTGACTTACCGTTCTGAGGACTTAGGTACTTTTTCGAGAAATATGCCGGAAATGGCCCTAAAGGCAGTTTAGTCATTTTTCATCGGAGTGGGCTAGCAGGCACTGGTGTTGACCTGGGTTTTGAGTGTTTCTGCCACTTTGACGGCGGTCCCATGATATAGGGGTTTGTTGGCAATTTCCTATATCAACCTATTTACGAGTACTTCTGCTACTTTGACGGTTGCGATGTTTGCGAGTACTTCTGCTACTCTGACGGTTCGCGATAATTTCTGAGACTGCCTAATCTCAGGAAGCTACTAAATGGACATAGTGCCTGAGGAATCAACTTTCTCGAAAGGCATGCTGAAACAGACATTTCTGCATTGGCAAGCTAGTAAGCGCCAAAGGTGGACCATTCTACCATCTAGGGGACTTGGGACCTCGTCCCGGTCGACGAGTTTGAAGGGACTTACCATTCCGAAGAGTTCACTCAGAAACGTGCCGGATTGGAGGGTCTTACCACCTTGAGGAATCAACTTTCTCGAAAGGTGCGCCGGATTTAATTGGAATTAGAATTGGAAATGGAATTGGAAAGGGGACTTACCGTCTTCGGAAAGACGTGCCTATTGGAATTAGACTGAACATTACCCCCAAGGGCATTTTGGTTATTTTGCCTTTATTTGGGCCCGGCGAGTCCGCGAAGCAGTTTGATTGACGGGATTAGGCTTGAAAAGTTGATTTGACTCAGAATATGTCCACATTAACTTGAATACAAGTCTAGATAGACTGTAGACTGCCGAGCGGTCAAAAATGGGGTGCTTACACCTGTGAGCATTGAAAACCAAGGAACCACATATTTAGCAACCCTTTTGTCAAATACCTTCTCGTGCAATCTTCATATTGCCTTGCTTTAATTAGAAATCCATAAGAGCTGTTTTCACATAAATGCTCTACAAAACCCATATTTTTAATGGAAAGTTATAAATCTTATGTGCAGACATTGTCACCAATTAAAGGTGCTGATGAGGCTCAAGCCAAAAAAACCTGACAAGGGATAAAAATATGTTGTACCTTCAAAAAAATTGTTGACTTTTTGTTAACCTTCAAAGCTTTGAACTTCAAATCCATCTAAAATGTTTTCTAATAAGTGGATTTGTTAAAGGAACATATTACTATTTATATGTTTGTTGGGGATTGACATCTGCTGGTGTTGCCATGTCTAGTAGGCTTTTATTATCTGTTTTATTGGTAGAGGAAAGCTGTCATGTTGCCTTCCATCAGCTAGCACATGCCGTGCTAACCATAGTCACACCTGCTGGGCAAGCGCTAGGCACCTATTGGGTAGGCGCGACTGCAAGTAATATGTAAAATCCTAACTTGCTTGGGATCATGTTTAGCTTAATTGCATATTTTGTTGAGCATGATTTGACTAATTGAGGAGCTTAATTAGAATGTTCTATAAGAGCATGCTATGGGGGGATTATCCTATGTTTTAGCATGATTAGTGGGCTTAATCCATGATTAATTAGCTTAATTAATTTTCATGTTTAGCTTAATGGTAATGATGATAAATTATCATAAGTGTGATTAATTATATTAATCATGTGGATTAGTGAAATAAGGAGGTGCTAGGAGGTGCCACCTAGGTGTGTGCATCACTTAAGTGAGGTGTGTGCTTCATCTCATTTGCTAGCAATGTGTGTGTGTGTGGCATATGGCATTATAGATACACCTTATATCTATTATTGGCTTCAAAGCCAAGGAGAGAGGAGCTTGTGTAGAGAAAAGTGTTTGGTGAAAAAGAAAGTGAGAGAAAAAGAAAAGGAAGAGGAAGAAGAAGAAGTGTAAGCGAAGTTTGTGTGTTCATTGTTGAGGTGAGGACTTCATGCTTATGCTTGTTTCATTGTATTTTAATTGATTATTATATGCTAGCATACTCTTGCATGCCATGAAAGTGAGATTGAGGTGAAAGGGGGAAGGGTGATTAGAGGTTTTAAGTGGAAGCCTTGAAATCTTGTATATTGTTGCGTTTTGATGTGTTTAAAACTTGTTTGAGACCTTAGAAGTTTATCTTAAACCTTTGGAATACTTATTGTTGTGTTAGGGTTGTTTGGGAAACTTGGAAACATGTTTTGAGAAGTTACATTTTCGAGCAAATGTGGGGGGTCAACTCATTTTCTTGATGAGTTGACACATGTAACATTTTTTCTACAAATCTGTGTTCTCTATCCCCAAGAGTCGACTCCTGAAGCCAAGGGGTCGACACATTTAATATCTTTTTACCTACTTTTGCTTTCTGTCCCTAGGAGTTGACTCCTGTGATAAGAGGAGTCAACACATTTTATATTTTTTACAAAACCTTTGCTCTCTGTTCCTAAGAGTCTACACCTGGGGCTGGAGGAATCAACACACTTTGGTAAAATGGTCATATCTCACTCTAAAAAACTCGAAATAGCGCACTATTTGAAGCCTTGGAAAGTAGATTCATAGATATTTCTATTGATATAAAGTTTGTACTCTAAATCCTTATAAATTGAGAGATGTTGTAGTTTAAAGTTAACATTATATTGCATTAGAAAAGGGTTTAACATTCCATTGAGTTCAAATGCATCATTAATGTTCTAAATCACATGTTTAAGTAGTATAAGCCATGAACATGCATTATTTATGATTAATTGTATATGCTTCACAAATTTGTTATGACTTTGGATGATAGGTTTGGAAGCAGAGCAAAGCACTCCGGCTCAACCAAAGGAGTGACTCGATTGTGTTTGTAAGTGATAAAAGGTGGGGATTTAAAGGTATTCTCTCTCATATTAAATTGAATGTTTTATTATCTATATTGATATTGGTTATTAGATCATGAGGTGGCGTTGCATACAATACACAATGTGTGCATATCTTACAATGCACGAAGGAGATTTAGTCGAAGTGGGACTAACCTAAGGTTTAGTCGATGTGAGCCTAACCTAAAGGGTGTTGATGTAGGATATCCTTGATAACAAGCCATTGATATATTGGGACAATGTTATTAAAATTGCACATGTGTGGTGTATCATACATTATATCACAAAAGGCATTTCCAATTATTGATGGTGGATTATCTATTAATTAATTCAATGGATGTTTATCATTCATTCTTTATGAGTTGAGTATCTTTGTAAGCACGTTGATATATAACTCACACCCACACAGTTTGTTTTGGCAAGTAAGATTAAGATGGTTTAGTTCACTGTAATTGTTGTGGCTTTTATGGTAGTTGATGTGGAGTTGCAGAGGTTTAAGAAGCTCTTGTTGATGTGTCGATGGTCCATAACCGTGTTATTTATGAGATAAGAGTTTGTTGGAGTTTATTTATATTTAGTCTTGTATTATTATGAGTTTTATTTCAATGGTTTTTATCTTAATGTATGATGCATTATGTTTTGATATATATATATATATATATAATATTGTGATCATTCCTATAAGATCTTTATCTTTGAGATTGTTGTGAGGTTTTACTTACAGGTTGAGAACCGGTGCAATCACGTTCACCCCAAGAAGGTATTAATGATACCTAATTAGGAGCGGGCATGACGGATTAGTATCAGAGCTAAGGTTTAAGACTGAGGTTCCATAATTAAGTGGTGTCAGCTATGGTTTAAGCCAAGGTTTACAACCGAGGCCATGTTGTGGAGTTAGTGTCTAGAGTTGTAGTGAATTGTAAGGTATTGTTTGTGTCAGTTCAAGTTAATAGGCTTATGTGAGTCCTATATATTACGTACTAATCTTGAATTGATGCATCATCATCATCCCCATTGTAACATGGAACTACTTCTGAACCACGAACTCAAGCTCGAGTGTACACAACAAACATTGTGTTACATGAGGCATTTACCATTAATGATGGTGATGGGTTGATGATTTTATATCATTGTGTGTTGATTTATCTATTGGTGGTTGGTGTAGTGTTTATCTTTCATTCATTCTTTACGAGTTTGATTATCTTAGTGAGCATGTTAACATTAGCTTACATCCACATAGATTGCCTTGCAGGTGAGATGGAGAGGGAGATTCAGTCCACTACTGTTGCTGTCATTGTTGATGTCTAGTTAAAGAGCTTCGAGCAACTCCATTTGTTGAGTCATAGTTTTGTATATGTTGTGCACTTTGAGGATAGATATTTTGTAGTATGTTTATAGTTGATCTTGTAATTATTAATGAGTTGGTTTAGTAGTTTTCGATGCTGATGTATTATAGAATGGATCTATATATACAATAAGATGGTCTTAGGATGGTTTATATACAATAATGTTGTTTATCCTTATAAGATTCTTATCTTTGGAAATGTCGCGGAGTTTCGCTAATAGGTTGTTAACTTGTGTGATCACACTCGCCCTAAGATGGCTTTAATGACACCTAATTAGGAGTGGGTGTGACAGATTGGTATCAGAGCTGTGATTTAAGACTGAGATTTCATATTCGAGTTGGTGTTAATGAAGGTTTAAGACCAAGACTATGTTATAGAGTTGGTGTTTAGAGTTAAAATGGACTGTAGGATGTTGTTGTGACGGTTTAAGTTGATAGGAATATGTGGGTCATATAAATTATGTGCTAATCCTGAATTGATGCAGAAAGAATGGCACAAAGAGATTCACTAAGGGAAGTTAAGAAGGAAGCGTTATCAGCTTCAGTCAAGGGGGCAAGGATGCCAATAATAGGCTGTGAAAGAATTGTCGGGTGAGAGAGAACAGTTCAAAAAAAGAAAGTTTGATGTAAGGGCTCGAACACGTGGCCAGAAATCATTAGAATCTGTAAGGTTTGGCGAACAAGGAAGATCACAGTCGGGCTAGAGAACAGGGATTCTCAGATATGGAAGTCCTAGAAATCGTGGACCTTAGAGACCTTCGGTGAGATCGTTAAGCTCAAGAATTTCTAGGGGTAGAATTGGGGGGGGTTACTTGTTACAGGTGTAGAGCAGATGGACATATTGTTAGAGATTTTCTGGTGCCTTTGAGATCTTTAATGAGACCTTCCAGTATGGGATTTTTGGTGATAGAAGTAAAGGAATTGTTTGTTATAGATGCAGAGTAATGTGACATGTGATAAGAGATTATCTAGCAATATGGAGTGAGAAATGTTATCAGTGTGGGCAATTGAGGCACATAGTTAGGAATTGTACTCAAAGCTCTATAATGGCTTCTTCTGTGGGTAGTGTTATCAACAGTGGAAGATAAGCATCTGGGAGGCTCAATGGGGACAAGGGACTATTTCTAAACCACGGACTTAGGCACGGGTGTATACTATGACTCAAAGAGATGCTCAGGCAACTCCTACAATGGTGACAGGAATGATGTAGTGACAAAAATATGAGGACAAGTGCCCATATCTATTCCAAATGGTAAGTGAATTTTGAGTCAAAATTCTTAAAGGATGGGAGAATTGTAAAACCCTATCTTGCTTTGCATCATATTTAGCCTAATAGCATGTTTATAAATGTATGATTTCCTTAATCAAGGAGCTTATTTAGTATGTTTTAATAGGAGCTTGTCATAGAGGGATTATGTTATTTTTTAGCATAATTATTTAGCTTAATCCATGATTAATTAGCTTAATTAATTTTCATGCTTAGCTTAATATTAATGATGATTAATTATAATAAGTGTGATTAATTATATTAATTATGAGGATTACGGAAACAAGGAGGTGTAGGTGTGTCCTTCACCTAAGTGTGGTGTGTGCACAAGGTGTAAGCTTCATCTAATGGGAGGTATATGCTTGTTGTTAGCATTGTATGTGTGTGTGTGACATGTGGAGGGATAGATGTATGTTATATCCATAGTTGTCTTGAAGTCAATGGATGAGAGAAGAGAGAGGAGCTTGTGTAGTAATTGTGTTTGGCAAAAGAGAAAGTGAGAGAAAAAGAGAAAAATGAGAGAAGAGAAGAGAAGAAGAGGAGATTGAAGGGAAAAGCTTGTGTTTCATTGTTTGACGAGAGGAATCACCTGTTTATGCTTGTTTGATTTTATTTTATTGATTGATACATGATAGCATTTTATTTCATGTCGTGGAGGTTGAATTGAAGTAGAGAAAAGGAAGGGTGATTAGGGTTTCCAAGGAAAAAGCCTTGAGTCCTCATGTTGTATATGTTTTTGGTGCTTAAGAATTTGTTTATGGACTTAAAATTTCATTCAAACTTAAGAGGACTTAGAATTGTGTTGGAAATGAAACAGAGGCTTCAAAGCGTATTTTAGAAGTTGCATTTCTAACCAAGGAGGAAGAGGGGAGCGCTGGCGCACTTGGGGGCCCCTAATGGTGTAGTAGGCTGCCAGAAGGGCACCAGGGGGCGTGGCGCAGTGGGTTGCTAGGAGGGCATCATGGTGCAGTGCCTTGGCCAATTTGACCTTGCATTTTGCCTTCTTGCATTCCATCATGAAGAGTTTAACACTTCTAATTGAGTTTCTAATGTATCATTGATGTATTATCTCTATTGTTTATGAGTTATAAGCCATAAACATGCATTGATTATTCATTTATGACATGGTGCATCCTCATTGAGTCTTATCATGTCATTGTAGCATCGTTTCTTGGTGTTTGTGAGATATAAGTTTTGCATATACATGATTTATTGTATGTAACATTGTAATCTCACAAGTTTGATGTGGTGGTGTGTGTTTTAGGTTCGAAAGCGGTTAAAGACACTTCAATTCCACCAAAGGAGTGATTCCCCTTGGTACAGTAAATTGATATGGGGAAGATGAGATAGTCTTATGTGTATTGAATTAAATGTCTTATTGTGAATATTGTTGTTGATTGTCAGATTATGATTACGGTGTGGGGATATAAGATACTCTTATTCGTATTGAATGGAATGTCTTGTTGTAAATTGTTCGTGTGGATTGTGTAGGAATATAAGATAGTCTTATTCTTAATGAACTGAATGTTTTGTTGTTAATGTTGGTGTTGGTTATGTGGGATTCAAGATAGTCTTATTCATATTGAATTGAATGTTTGGTTGTTTGTAGTGGTGATGATTGTGAGAGGTTTAAGATATTCTACTCTTATTGAATTGATTGTCTTATTATCGATGTTGGTGTTGATTGTTGGATTGTGAGGTGGCATTGCATACAACTCATATTGTGTGCATAACTTGCATTACACGGGAGAAGATTCGGTCACGTGGGACCAACCTAAGGTTTAGTCACGGTGGACTAACCTAAAAGGGTGTCACGGTGGACATTCTTTGATAACAAGCCATCGATATATTGGGCTAACGTTATCTAAATAGCATGCTCATTTGTGGCGACGGCAAACATTGCATTACATGAGGCATTTACCATTAATGATGGTGATAGGTGGATGATTATATATCATTGTGTGGTGATTTATCTATTTGATAGTTGATTCAGTATTTATCTATCATTCATTCATTCTTTACGAGTTTAATTATCTTAGTGAGCACATTAACATTAGCACGAGTTTGATCATCTTGGTGATTGTCTTGCAGGTGAGATGGAGAAGGAGGTTCAGTCCACTATTGTAGCTATCATTGTTGATGTTGAGTTAGAGAGCTTTGATGAGCTCTATTTGTTGAGTCATAGTTTTGTATATGTTGTGCACTGTGAGAATAGATGTTTTGTAGTTTGTTTACATTTGATCTTGTACTTATTATTGAGTTAGTTTAGTAGTTTTTGGTACTTAAGTATTATAAAATGGATCTATATATTCAATGAGACGGTCTTAGCATAGTTTATATATAATGATGTTGTTTATCCTTATAAGATTCTTATTTTTGAGAATGTCATGGAGTTTCGTTGACAGGTTGTTAATACATGCGATCACACTCGCCCTAAGATAGCGTTAATGATATTTGATTAGGAGCAGGTGTGACAACCACTATCGGCAGATGGAGGTTTTTAGCCAAAACCGCCATCGAATCGTCGACAGCTACACGGAGGAGTTTGAGAATACCTTCCTCGAGCATATGAAGCACAGCCACCACTTAAACCGCATTGCTGCCACCATGGTGTATAATGAATTTATCTTTGATCGCCATCATATTCACATGAATTCAATGCAGTGGGTTACATTGACCGAGTTTGTGAAGTATTTGGGGCGCACGAACAAGTGTAAGGTAGAGGAGACACCAAAGGGGTGGTTTATTACATATATAGATAGAGATTCCGAGACCCTTTTTCAAGGAAAAGATGAAAAAAAGCTAGCTAGGGCCGATATAGTGGATGAGGAGAAGCAAGAGAGAGAAATAAGGAAGCGAATTGGACAATTCCAGATGTGTTGTAGAGCTTGACACTCGATCAAGCATTGAAGAATCTTATCGAAGGATAGATACATGATCGTGGGAGTTGGTCAATACTAGAAAAGCACACCCGCAAGCGCGTGGATTCGGTATCCAAGGAATGGGATTATCTAGGGTTGGGTTGTAAGTTGACTTTTTGTATTCATTCTTGATATTGCTTAGTTAGCTGGATTAGGTCCTGTGATTTTTTACCCAAGTTGGTTTATTCACGCTAAAATATTATGTCTTATTTTGTGTGTGATTGCTTGCATATTTACTTTTCACATACGAATATTGCATGCACTAGATTAAAGGACTTGGGCTAAAATTGAATAGTTAAATTGTAACCAATCCAAATAAACCTCAAACAGGTATTTTCCATAAATCCATACATATAAAATCGTGGTTTATATTTTTTCAGTTGGATTTGAGTGCCTATTTCTTTCTTTTCATCTTTTTAATGGAAATTTGTAATACTTATGTGCAGACATTGCCACCGGTTGACGGTGTTGATGGGGCTAAGGCCAAAGAACTTGATAAGGGATGAATATATATCATACCTTCGATAAAGTTATTGGCTTTTTGTTAACCTTCAAAGCTTTGAACTTCAAATCCATTTGAAATGATTTCTACTGTGTTTAGAACTATGATTTGTCAAGAAAAAAATTTAAAAAAAAAGATAAAGTTAGGGGAAAGAGAACAAAATAAAAGTGGATTTTTATTCTCTTTTTCCTCACTTTTTTTTTTTTTCTTTTTTGCCCTTTTCTATCACCAAATCCTTAATCCAAACATACGTGAATTTTTGTTGAAGGAATAATTTTACTATTAATATGTTTGTTGGATTGATATCTTGCTTGCATTTCCATGCCGAGTAGGATTTTGTTATCTATTTGATTGGTGGAGGAATTTTGTCATGATGCCTTCCATTGAGCTATTGAAGTTTGGTCTGACCCATATAAGTTAGATAGGCTTGACTAATGTTATTCAAAACATGGAAAATCCATTGTCATTCTTGACAACCGTGTGGTTGGTTCAATGGGTAAGAACTCATATTTTTTCACTCCATGCTTAGGTCCGAGTCTCCATAGTCACTCGGTGAGACTAAACCTACTCTTTAGTGCCCATAACGCATGGTGAAATCTAAGCTTCGGTCTTGTAGGTGCAGTGGGGTCTCCCGTAAAGCTATGTGGTATTAAGGGGTAATTATAAAACCCTATCTTACTTAGCATCATGTTTAGCTTAACAACATACTTATGAGTGCATGATTTCCTTAATCAAGGAGCTTGATCAGCATATTTTAATAGAGCATGTCATATGGAGAGTTATACATTTTAAAGCATGATTAGTTAGCTTAGTCTCGATTAATTAGCTTATAATCTACATGCTTAGCTTAAGGCTAATAATGATTAATTAGGCTAAAACCCGTTTACTTGTATTAATCATATAGATTAGTGGTGTGGTAAAGTAATGAGGTGCAAGGTGGGAGGTTCAACCTTAAGCCACTTAGGTGTGTGCTTCATTATATGTGAGGTGTGTCTATAAGGTGTGTGCATAAAGTGTATGCTTCATTGCTAGCATTGAGTGTATGTGTGACATGTGTGCTGTTAGATACAAGGTTCTATCTATTAAGTCTTCAAGTCAAGGGAATGGAGAGGAGGGAGGACATTGTGTAATAACTTATGTTGGGCAAAAGAGAAAGTGAGAGAAAAGAGAGAAAAGAAGAGAAGAAGAAAGGATTGAAGGAGGAAGTTTGTGCATCGATTGTTTGAGGTGAGGAATCTCAAAATCATGTTTGCTTGTATGCATTTCTATTGATTGTTGCATGTAAAAGACCTATCATGACTTTGAATGGTAGAATTGAATCCAAAAGCTTGGAATTCAAAAAGGAAACCTAGGATTCTTCATGTTTTGCATGTGCTAATGCTTTGAAGTCTTGTTCGAGACTTTAGAACTTCATTCTAGGCTTTAAAAGACTTAGAATTGGGTTGTAGTTGAAAAGGAGGCTTAAAACTATGTTTTGAAATGTTGTATTTTAGACCAAGGGGATGTGGGGGTGCACTGGCACGCTTGGAAGGCGCCTAGTGGCACACCCCTCTACTGGAGAGCGTCAGAAAGGAGGCAGAGTGTGCTTGCTGGCTCGATGGGCTACTTAGGGCACACCAAGAGGGCGCACTAGCATGGGTCACTTGGCTAGTTTTGCCAGTTTGACATCCATTTTCCATTTTACCTTCATACATCACATCGAGAAGGGTTTAATACTCCTAGTTGAGTTCCTAATATGTCATTGATGTATTATTTCTTATATTTGAACATCATAAGTAATGAAAATGCATTGATTATGCTTATATTACGTAAGTTTAATATGGTATTGTGTGTTCGGTAAGTTAATAACTACATTTATGATATGGTGCATCCTTGTTGAGTCTTACCATGTCATTGTAGCATCGTTTCTGGTGTTGGTGAGCTTACATATACATGAATTATTGTATATAATATTATAATTTCACAAGATTGATGTGGTGGTTGTGTGTGTTAGTTTTGGAAGCCAATAAAGACACTTCAATTCCACCAAAGGAGTGATTTCTCTTGGTACAGTAGGTTAAGGTCGGGATTTAAGATAGTCTTATTCGTATTAAAGTGAATTTTTTGTTGTTAATATTAATGATGATTGTTAATGTTGCTGTTGTTGTGAATGTTGGTATTGATTGTGGGGAGGTTTAAGATATTTTTACTTTTATTGAATTGAATGTTTTATTGTCGGTGTTAGTGTTGGTATTGGATTTATAAGGTGGCATTGCATACATCGTATATGATAAACATAACTTGCATTGTATAGTTGAGATTACGTCACGGTGGTCTGTCTTGATAATTTACTTTATCAATCTTAGCAAGATGCCTATGTGGTCATGAGCCTTTGTGGTGACATTCAACATTACATTACAGGAGGCAATGCATTATATAAGTCATTTCTTATTGATGATGGTGATAGATGTATGATTGTATCATTGATACATGGATTATCTATTGGTAGTTGATTTGGTGTTTATGTGTTTATCTATCATTCTTTCTTTGTGAGTTTGATTATCTTAGTGAGCACGTCGATTATAGCTCACACCCAAGCAGATGGTTTAGCAGGAGTAGATGGAGATATCCAGTCCACTGTTGTTGATGTTGATGTTAAGTTGGAGAGTTTCAAGAAGCTCTTAGTTGAGTTGTTAGTCTTATACATGTTGTCTATTAACTGAGAGTCTTTTGGAGTTTGTTTATATTATGGTCTTGTAATATATTTGTGAATTTAGATTAGTAGCTCTTTTATATATGTATGGTGATTATAGAATGGTTTAATATATAATGATTTTGTTTAATCTTTATAAGATTTTTATCTTTGGGATTGTTATGGGGTATTGTTTGCAGGTTGATAACCTGTATGATCACATTCGCCCTAAGAATATGTTAATAACACCTGATTAGGAATGGACGTGAGAGTAACGCTCACTGACGGATGTGTAAAGTAGCTTATCTACATATTTATTTCTTGTACAAAAAAAATATATAAAAAGAGGGCAAATCCAAAACTGAAAGGGTTGTGCTACACCAAGTCGTGCATGTTGGGCAGGCGCCAGCTGATGGGTAAATCAGCATGGACCCATATTAGCATGGTGGGCCCATGATGATGTGCTACCCATCAATCAGCGCCTGCCCAGCAAGCGCGACTGCAAGTAGTATTTCTCAAACAAAAATTTAAATTCACAATCAACACAAGGCTCCTATCAAATTAAACATTCACTTGAGAGAAGAAACTTATCATTGTTATGACAAAAATCTTAATTCTTGCAATTACCCTATATTTTAATCGTTATTAGAGGGTTATATATACATATATTTAGCATTAATATTTTGTGATGCCAAATTTATCCTAAATCAATTCAATAATATACCTTTAATGTGAATAATTTTTCTCACCAAAAAAATAAGATAAATTGCTTTGAAAGCTACATAAATTTTGTTGCAAAAGATATACCATGATGGCATAAACATCTGTCTCTTAATCTAAAATTAATTTTCTTAACAATAAATGAAATATTTTATTTCCCAAATTAGTTTTTAGTAATTTTGTGTCTAATTATTTGAATTATTTTATTCACGTATAGTAAGGGTTCAAGACTCAAGTAAGTCTATACACGAGCCAGGTCTGGTCCAATATAATTCAAGTGGTTGATCAAAATCCTGTGCGCTGGGCCGCGTGAATATTTCAGTGAGACTGGCACTGCAGTAAATTGGATTTATTTCTCACCCTCTACTCTTGATATCCAGAATCTCAGATCGAGGGATCTAAAACTGAGTCAAGCACATAAACAAACCCTCCAGGCTCCAAGACATGCTTGAAGTACTTCAGATCAATTTCAATCGTGTAATCTCTATATATTTTTGTATATTTATACTACATAAATATATGCAAATGAACACCTCTATCAAACTCTCCTCTTGGGTTGTCGATAGATATGAAAATATGACTAATGGGTTGTACTCACCCTCTTCTAAGAATATATACTTTAGTGTGGAGGGTAATGGCTTCTTTTTGGGTGTTGGGGCTTTGAGTTTCAAGAGTTGAAGTTTGATAAGGTTAGGCGTTAAAGGTTCAAAGGATGAGGTCCATTGACCCACCACCATGAGAGGCACGACCTCTAAACCACTAACTTCCTCATTGTCTTGGACATCCGCACCCTCTAGACAATCTAGGCCTTTACTAAAGATCAATGCCCTTTCTAGAGCATCTTTTACACTTTGCTTCTCAAAATGTTCTTACACGATGAGATGAGATTCATATCCCGAATATCCTCATACTCATTCGGTTATCTCTTGGTGTTGAAAATGTTTAAGTCCAAGATCATGTTGCCAAAAGACAATTTTAAGAAGCCACCCCTACAATGAATTATTGCATTGGATATAGCTAGCAAAGGCTTTCCTAAGATGACTGGGATTTGGGTTTGAGTGTGGGAATCTGCAATCGATTGAGTATCGAGAACTACAAAATCCACTGGCTAATATAATTTCTCTACTTGCACTAAAACGTCTTCCACAATCCCCCTAGGAGCCTTAGTAGACCTATCGGCTAGTTAGAGTGTGATCCTAGCCGGCTTAAGTTCATCTAACCCCAATTGTGCATACATAAAGTAAGGTAACAAATTAACATTCGAGCCTAGATCTAAAAGGCACCCATCTATATGATGACTTTCTATAACACAAGGGACCATGGGATATCCCAAGTCTTTGTATTTGGGAGGTGTTTTGAGTTGCACAATAGAATTCACATCTTGTGCAAGGTAGGCATTGTTTTTCACATTGAACTTCCTCTTAATTGTGCATAGTTCCTTCAAGAACTTAGCATGAAAGGGGATTTGCTTAAAGACAATGCCTACCTTGCACAAGATGTAAGTTAAAAGGGGAACTTAGCACAATTGACTGTTTCCTCCTAACGTTTCTCGTTTTCGCTTCTCATTTTGGTAACTATGGTCTCTCCTACCCCTTCTCCTTATGAAACCTCAACTTTTCTAGGAGTGTTGTCCCCAGCCTTAGGCTCTTTAGGATGAATGGTTTTATTTATCACTTTTCCACTCCTTAGGGTTGTTATGGCTTGCACTTGCTCATGGCTGGATGATGGTTGATTGATGGTCTCACTAGAATGCACATGTCTAGCGAGGTTAGGTTGAGGTTGAGTGGGTAGCTTACCCTTCTCGGTAATGGATAAGGTTTGAGTCAAAAGGGTTAATTGACTCTTTATGTCATTAAATGTTTGACCTTGTTGCTCTAAACTCTTATTTACCTTAGAATTCACTCCCTCTTAAGAATGCATGAATTGTTGGAGAGTGTCTTCTAATGACCATTTATATGGGGTTGATAATGGTTTAGTTAAGCTTGAGTTGGGGGTTGTGGTGCATGGTATTGTTGTTGTGGGGCATGATATTTGTCGTTCCCCAATTTTTTGCACTTGAGAAATATAAGTGAGAACAATATAGTGCTCTCTCGTTATAACTCATTCTCCTAAAAGGACTAGTGCGACTAGATTTGAATTAGAAATTAATTTGATTAAGGGCTTTTGAAAAAAGGTTTTGTAGTCGTCACCTAACTTGTTAGGTCACATAAAACTAAATACAATTTGAAGATTACATTTAGAGTTTTTAAAAAGATTTTGAAAACTTCCTCAAGAGAGGGTTTTTAAGAAAATAGATTGTTTGGAAACCTTTGGAAATATTTAAGCTTTTTTTGAAAATAACTCCATTTTGGTCTTTGAAAACAGTGACTATAGGTTTGGAGGTTGGTTACGTGTAGAGAAGACGCACTAAGCCATCACCCTATCCTGCCCTTATGGTACCTACATGTCTATTCACCCTAGATTCACTCATTCAGAATCTTTGATTAATAAATGTCCAAAACTATCCACTTTAGAAAAGAATTTTGAGAAAGAAGTTTGACATGATGCATGATATGCAAGTGCAAGGATTTGATTTGATTTTAAAAGTAGATTTTGAAAAGTCTTGATTTGATTTTGAAAATGGATTTGAAAAGATAGACTTGACTTTTGAAAGAAGGTTTTTAGAAATTGGAATTGGAGATTTAAAAATAGATTTTAGAATTAGAAAGTTGAAATAAATTATGAAATTAGAAGTTTGAAAAAGGTTGTGACCGCACCCATGAGGGTTGCCTACGTATCCCTTTTTAGGAATCAAGTCAGTTGTAGTTTGGACAAGAGTTCGATTGAAAATAAACACTTTGAAGTTTAGAAAAGATTTAATTTGAAAAGAGTTTGATTTGAACTTAAAATAGAAGATTTGAAAATTGAAATTTGATTTGAAATAGAACTTGAGGATTTGAAACTGATTTTGATTTGAAAAGATTGAACTTGGACTTGATTTGGAAAAGATTGAGTTGAGTTTTGAAAACATATTGACTTAGATTGAAATCGGAAAACCATCCTGATTTAGAAGAAAGTTTTAGAAAAGAATTGAAGCTTCCTAACTTGGGATTAGGATTGAACTAGGGTTTATGTATCCTAAGGTTGGAACATATAGTTGAATTGGAAAGGAGTTGATTTAGATTTGAAAGGTTCGATTTTAGAAAGTTGGGTTTATGAAAGGTTTAACTTAGGAAAGGTTTGTATTAGGAATGGTTCGAATTAAGAAAGTTGGATTTGAGGAAGATATGAAAAGAGATTTGACTTGATTTCAAAACACTTGATTATTTGATTTGAAGAAATTTAGAAAACTTAAGGTTTAAGAAATATTAGATTTGGAAATCTTCGAATTAGGAATGTTTCAAAATAGGAAA
Source organism: Euryodendron excelsum (assembly GCA_033060915.1). Taxonomy (NCBI): domain Eukaryota; kingdom Viridiplantae; phylum Streptophyta; class Magnoliopsida; order Ericales; family Pentaphylacaceae; genus Euryodendron; species Euryodendron excelsum. Next base: position 19,983,486 of record CM065397.1, read on the forward strand.
GTTTAATTTTAGGAAAATGCTAAATTAGAAAAGTTTTGTTTTAGAAAAGTTTTGAATTTAGAAATTTTGAATTTAGAAAGTTTTTAAAATTTAGAAAGTTTGAAATTTAGAAAGGATGGAATTAGAAAAGGTTGGAATTAAGAAATGTTTAAATTAGGAAAGATTTTATTTTTATTTCCTAAAGTAGAAGATTTGATCTTATTTTCAAAAACAGATGATTTGATTTGATTTCTAAAATTGGAGGATTTGATCTAGTTTTCTAATTTAGAAGATTAGATTTGACATACAATTAGAAATGTTGAATTTTAAAAATCTATGATTTTGGTGTAAAAAAAAAAGAGATTTTAGAAATCTAAAATTTTATGTAGAAAATAGAGGTTTTGGAAACTTATGATTTGAAGCAAAAGAGAAAGTCATGATTTTAGGAAAAAGAACTAAGGTTTCCTAATCATGGAATCTAGGGCTTAACTTGGACTCCAAGAAAAAGAATTTTTAGAAAGTAGACTTTTCGAAGAGAGTTTCTAGGAAGGAAACTTGAAGAGGTTTTTAGAAAGTGATTTTGAAGAGAGCTTTTTGGAAAGGAGTTTGAAAAGAGTTTTTGAAAAATAGATTTTTAAACAGAGCTTTTTGGAAAGAAGTTTGAAAAGTAATTTGGAGAATGACTTGAATATGGACTTTTGGAATCTTTTGAATGTCTCACTTTCCTAAAATGATTATAACCATGAAGAGATTAGAACCATTCTAAGTTTGTGGTTTTGAAAAAAATACAGATTTGAAATATGGACCAATATGATCCCATTAGATATCACACTTTCTTAAAATAACCCTAACCATAAAATGACTAGAATTATCTTGAGATTGTGGTTTTGATGAAAAACAATTTAGGATTTACAGCCAAAATATGGAGCTTGATGATCTCAATAAATATAACACTTTCTTAAAACAACTCTAATAATGGAATGGCTAGAATCACTTTAAGATTGTGATTTTGAAAACAAGTTTTGAAAAAGAGATTTTGAATGCAAGTTTGAAAGATGATTTTGATGTAAGTTTTGAAAACAAATTTTGAAGGGATGTATGAATATGACATATGTACAATACAAGTAGGGTTGTGAACATACAAGGTTGGCTTCACCACATAATCAGGGGGGTCGAATCTACATGGTCTAAGGTTGAATTAGAAAAAAGCTCCCGACACGGTGACTTTCAACCATTCTTCCTACACATGAATTGGGAAAACCCTTGTTTCAAGCATGCAAGAAAGGGGAAAAAAATAGGGGATTAAAATAGAAGAAAACTCAATTGGGTTAGGAGAGAGAAGAGAGAGGGGAGAATTACATAAACGTAATGAGAAAACCAATCTCGTATCTTCTTTGCTTTGTTTGCTTTGTTTTGCTTTGCTTTTCTTGGACTTTGGAAGCTTCAAACTTGTAGCACTTCAGTCTTCAATGGATGTTGGAAGCTTTTATATGAGTGTATGAGATGTATATAGACTAGGGTTAGAATATATGGAGGCTAGGGTTTGAAGAGGTCTAAGAAAACTAGGGTTTGGAGAGAGTTCAAGATCTGTATGCAAAGAGACAGAGTTTCTGAACTTAGATTGCCGACCTTTTTCACGGGGGAGGAGGGTTTGTATTTATAGACAGAAGATTGACCTGGCACCTGTTATAGTGGCGCCAGGGTAATTTTCCTTCTGGCGCTACTAGGAGTGGCACCAAGCTAATTTATGGCTTAGCGCCACTGCTAGTGGCGCCAACCACTTAGAAAAGTCTTAAGGTCGGCAAGCAACATGTCCTTCAACCTTTGATACGTAAGGCAAAAGATTTGGGCGCCTATATTAGTGACTACCATACATTGCTTGGCTTGGCTTGGCTTCACTAGGAGTGACTTCAGAAGGTCTGGGAATGTTCCAGGAGGCCAAGAATGGTCCGGAAGGCCAGACATGGATAGAAACCCTTGAAATAGTATCCTAGAGGTGACAGACTTGAAAAACAAGGTCAGAATCGTCACGCCCCATAACCCGGTCTATGCGGATGTGGGGTACATGACCGGCCAGTAGCAAGGCTACCCGAGGCCGCATTACATAAACTGGTTGATCACCTGTGCATACTCATTTAAAATTTGCGGAATAGAAACTTTTATAACTTGAAATATAATCCGTGTCATACATGATAGAGCTGTGCCTAATCCAAAACATAATATACATAAGGAATTAATCAAGGTTCACCAAAGTTATATCATTATATTATTACAAAGCATTGGGTTCAACCTTCAAACATAATACAAAACATAGGCCCGTAAGCCGTAGCTCAAAATCCACATATGGCCTCGCTTTAGGGCCTCCCGGATTGGCTACCTGAAAATCATTTGAGAAAACGTAAGCTAACGCTTAGTGAATAACAATAATGCACGAGCGAGAAAATATCATGGACTAGCAATTATATCCAACGTACAAGGATAGATAATCATTTATGCATAAGCAAATAAGCTTTGAAACGTTTAAAGTGTAGACTTGGACTCATAGGTAACGTAAACATCATTTGAAATGTTTCAACATTTCAAAACATAGTATCATAAGAAGAGATGCAACATAACATTATTCTTGATATAACATTTCATATCTTGTCGTAAAACATATAAACATATCATAGCTCTCAGTTCAAAACATAAGTGTGCTACAACTAAACATATGAGATAGGCTCCATAGTAACCATGTAGGTCACGCTAAGGCTTTTTAGGCCAAGGACGTCTCCCAACATAGATTGTTTATTTCCCGTCTCCTATCGTAGGACTATTGGGCTAGATTAAGGTCTTGCCACGAGAAGACCCGAGTTGGCACCATACATTGGAAACTTAGCATCTTTTTCATTTAAATATTATAGTCCATGATTTTTATTCATAACATAAATATAACTTGCATGCATTTGAAATATGACATTTGTAGTTGAACATAGCATTGATGCATTGAAAATGAGTGGAAAACATTGCATAATATGGAGGTGAATTTAAAACATTTAGAAATTAATAAAGTTTTACTAATGACATATCGTTACTCAACTCTCTCCAATAGAATGGGTGGTAGACAATGTGTTCTTACACAAAATGCACATAGAAGTAAATATCAATACAAGACTCCAAGGTAAAGCAACAACGTAAAACGAGAACATAAGGTTGAGGCTTAAACATGAATGTTGGGACGTTAACTCCTTCATTGCATCTCTACCACTTCACAAGGAAGAGTTCATACTCTAGGTTAATTTCATTTGAAAATAGGCTTAAAGAGCTTTAATTTGATAGGTCATGGGATAAAAACACATTTCGGATGAAGAAGTTATATCTCATAGAAAAGAAACTAAAATTTTGGAAGAAGAATGTTATTGACAAAATTTTGGGTCAACTTCAAAATTTAATATCTCTCAATATATAAGGAATTAGAGTACAAACTTTATATGGATACAAAGGTCTATGAATCTACTATCCAATGCTTTAAATGGTGCATCAATCCAATTTTTCTAGAAAAAGTTATGCCCATTTTACGAAATAGTACCTGAGCTAAAAAGTGAAACCGGGGACTTGACAAAAGAGTCGACTCCTAAGGTAAAGGAGTTGACTCCAAAGCTGAAGAAATGAATCTGGGAGTTCTCTGGACAAAAGGGTCAACTCCGGAGACTAAGGGGTCAACTCTAAAGCTGAAAAAATGAATCTGGGAGTTCTCTAAACAAAAGAGTCGGCTTCGGATACTAAGGAGTCAACTCCAAAGCTAAAAACTCATATTTCAATTCGAAAAATCCCCAAACCTCACTTAAACCAAAACCAAACTCCATCAAAACTCTCACAAACTCTTTCAATGCTTCTAAGGTCCAAAGATTGACCCAAGAAGACCACAATAACTCAAAATGAAACACTTTAAACAAGTAAATCGAATGGGATCTAGGGTTTTAGGAACCTCAGCCCTAACTTGTATAAGTTGGGGATTTCAATCCCAAACTCTCAAATCTTTCAATGGGGCTTACAACACTCTATACTTAGCCAATTTGGGACTCCAAAGAGTCACCCACAACAACCTAACAATCTAACCCACAAAGATAGATACATACACATATACAATTGGAGAAGGAAATGGGACCTTACCTTTCCTCAAGCTTGGTTAAGTCTTCTATTGGCTTCAAACACTTCCCTCAAGGTTCTTCCTCCTCTTTCTCTTATCCTCTTCTCCCTCTTTTCCCTCTTAACCGGTTGAAATGTGTGAGTTGTGTGCACATAAGTGTATATAAGATGATACACATGTGAATAATCCCATGTGTCTCACCCATAGGCTTAAGTTACAACATAAGTTCTCATTGGTCATTTTTGACCCAAAAGAAAAAATAATTAATATTAAACATTGCATACACTAAAAATTCTCATTAATATAAATAAATAGAGGTTCGGGATATCACATCCTCCCCTCCTTAAATAAGTTTGGTCCCCAAACTTGATACAAGCTATCATTCAAATAAAAAGTGATAACGCTCCTGAATCTCATCTTCCCGTTCTCAAGTAGAGTCCTCCCAAGTGTGGTTCTTCCATAAAACTCGTACCAACGGAATGACCTTATTCCTAAGAACTTGGTCACGGCGATCAAGAATCTCAATCGGTCTCTCGACATAGCTTAAATCTTCACTCATGGCCAAGGGATACTGATCAATCACGTGCGTCGGATAGTGGACATACCTCCATAGCATCGAAACATGAAAGATGTTGTGGACTTTCGAAAGTTCCGGAGGAAGAGCAATACGATAAGCAACGGGTCCAACCCGTTCAAGAACTTCAAATGGTCCGATGTACCTCAGACTAAGCTTTCCCTTCTTGCCGAAACGATTTATCCCCTTAGAAGGAGATTCTTTCAAGAACACGTGGCTCCCTTCATCAAACTCTAAGTCTCACCTTCGCACGTCCGCATAACTCTTTTAGCAATTCTGAGCAGTTTGTAGTGGTTGCTGAATGATCTTGATCTTGTCGGTGGTCAGCTGCACAATCTCTAGCCCGAGAATCTTCCTCTCTCTGACCTCGGCCCAACAAACTGGAGATTTACATTTCCTTCCGTAAAGTGCTTCATAAGGTGCCATCTTGATGCTTGCATGAAAATTGTTGTTGTAGGCGAACTCCACTAGTGGTAGGTGATCCTCCCAACTCCCCTTAAAGTCGAGAACACTCAACCGCAACATATCTTCTAGGGTCTGAATGGTCCTTTCTGATTCCCCATCAGTTTGTGGATGAAAAGCCATGCTGAACTTCAACTCGGTGCCTAAAGCCCTTTGCAAACTCTTCCAAAATTTTGACACAAACCTTGGGTCTCGATCAGACACTCTTGAAACTGGTGTACCGTGTAATCGAACTATTTCTGCAATGTAGAGGGTCGCATGCTTTGATAAGGAGTATGTAGTCTTTATTGGTAAGAAATGTGTGGACTTGGTGAGGCGATCAACAATAACCCATATAGCATCACAACCACGTGGTGATCTCGGCAATCTGACGACGAAATCCATGGTGATATGCTCCCACTTCCATTCCGATATCAGTAAATGTTAAAGTAGTCCTGTTGGTCTTTGATGTTCTGCTTTGATCTGTTGGCATTGTAGGCATCGTGATACGAACTCGGCTATTTCCTTCTTTATTCCCAGCCACCAAAACGTCTCCTTCAAATCCCGATACGTCTTTGTGCCTCTTGGATCCATAATGAACTTTGTGTTATGGGCTTCTTCCAAAACTTTGCCTCCTGATTTCAGGTATATTTGGAACACACAATCGGCTTCTGAAATTTGAAGCTCCATCATGCAAGGTGAAGTCAGGCTTCGGATTCGTTCCCAACTCTTCATAGACCTTCCACAAGTAAGGGTCTTCAGGTTGTCGTTGCTTCATGATATCTATCAACGCCGGTTGGGCGATCATGGTGGTAAGCATCACACTGGTTCTGGGTGCAACAATTTTAATCTCCGATCTCCCCAAGTCAAGGAGCAAGGGCCGCCACAAAGTTATAAGACATGCTAGGTTGGAAGTAGATTTCTGGCTTAAGGCGTCAGCCACCATATTGGCCTTGCCCAGATGGTACTGAATGAGAACGTCATAGTCTTTTATCAACTCAAGCCATCTTCTCTGTCTCATGTTCAGCTCCTTCTGTGTGAAAAGATATTTCAAACTCTTGTGGTCGGTGAAGATCTCACATGTGACTCCATACAAGTAGTGGCGCCAAATCTTCAAAGCAAAGACCATCGCTGCTAATTCAAGAACATGGGTCAGGTAGTTCTTCTCATGTGGTCTCAACTATCTCGAGGCATATGCAATCACCTTACTGTGTTGCATTAATACGCATCCCAATCCTCTATGTGAAGCGTCACTATAGATGAAAAACCCGTCAGTCCCGGTAGGCAAAGCTAGAATTGGTGCGAACACTAATCGGTTCCTCAATTCTTGGAAACTCCGTTCCCTCTTCTTGTTCCATTCAAATGGTGTGTTCTTCCAGGTGAGCTGTGTTAGCGGAGTCGCAATCTTGGAGAAGTCCTTCACAAATATTCGATAATACCCAGCTAAGCCCATAAAACTTCTAACTTCGGTTACATTCGTCGGTCTCGGCCAATTTACAATGGCTTCAACCTTCAAAGGATCAACGGACACTCCATCCACACTGATGATGTGTCCCAAAAATGCTACACTCGGCAACCAAAATTCACACTTTTTCAGCTTGGCATACAATCTCCTGTCTCGCAAACTTTGAAAAACCATCCTTAAGTCCTTAAGTGGTGCTCATGATCTGCAAGACTCTTAGAATACACCAAGATGTCATCAATAAACACAATTACAAAATTATCAAGAAAGGGTTTAAAAACCCGATTCATCAAATCCATGAAAGCGGCAGGTGCATTTGTGACTCCAAACGGCATTACCAAAAACTTATAATGACCATATCTAGTTCGGAATGCCGTCTTTTCCACATCACTTGCCCTCACCTTCAGTTAGTGATAACCCGACCTTAGGTCGATCTTTGAGAATACTTGGTTGCCCTGTAGTTGATCAAACAAATCATCCACTCTTGGCAATGGATACTTATTCTTAATGGTGACCTTGTTCAATTCCCGGTATTCAATGCATAATCTCATGGTTCCATCTTTCTTTTTCACATATAACACTGGAGCACCCAATGGTGAAACACTAGGACAGATGAATCCCTTTTCTAATAAGTCTTGGAGTTAGACCTTTAACTCCTTCAACTCTAAAGGGGATATATGGTATGGAGCTTTGGAAATGGGTCTAGTACCCAGATTAAGGTCAATGTGGAACTCAATCTCCCGGTCCACCAAGGAACCCGGAAGCTCATCAGGAAAGACATCGGGAAATTCCCGGACAACATAGATGTCTTCTAAGGGCAATGGGAAAACGTGTGTGTCAAAAATGCTACACAAGAATGCACGATTCCCTTTTTGAATTAAACGACGTGCTTGCATAGGTGAAATGAGATAGGGTGGAGGCACGACACAAACTCCCTTAAATACAAGTCCTGAATAGTTAGAAGAATGAAACACAACTCGTTTAAGCTCATAATCAATGATTGCACGGTGGGAGGACAACCAATCCATTCCTAAGATGACGTTAAAGCCGTGCATTTCTAAGGGAATGAGGTTTACAAACATGGGCACCTCGTTAACAAGAATTTCACAAGAATTACAAATCCTATCACATAACATGGAATCCTCGGATGGCAGTGATACTCCTAAAGTATAATCAAGAGGTACCGGAGATGTATATAAATATTGAGCAAAGAGATATGAAACAAATAAGTGTGTGGAACCGAAATCAATAAGGACCTGTGCAGGTCGACCATAAATAGGAAGTATACCTGACACTGCAGAGTCGGTAGCTGGGGTGTTTCCCGGTGTAAGTGCGAAAGCTCGGCCCTGTCGTGGTTGATTCTCTCTCCTACTTGCATAGATTGTTGAACTAAGGCTAATATTGACGCCTCAGATCCTTGAGCCCTGTTCTTCTTCGGACAATCCTTCACTTGGTGACCTTCTTAGCCACACCTGTAACAAGCCTTGCTTCCCAAACAACATGCGCCCCAGTGCTTCTTATGACAATTGGAGTGCGTTGGTATCTCACTGGTCATGTTGCCTCCTCGGTTAGAGCTATTCCCCCCTGGGATAGATGAATTCCCACTAGAAGATCCAGAACTTTGCCGTTTTGAACCTTGCCCTTTACTTGGGTCACTTCTCGATCTCTTCTTGTTCTTCTCCCGGTATTAAGACATTTCATTATTTGCCCTTTCGGTAATCGTTGCTCATTGTACAACCTATTGGTAGGTCCCTAGCCATAGTATGTCCACTTTGTTGCGAATATTTGTCGCGCCCAGATTTTTTGTACTCGAGGAATACTCACACAAGTGGGAAAAATGATGTACTCTCTCGTTAGAATTCACCCTCCTAGAAGAATGAGTGCGACTAGGTTTGAATTGAAAAGTTGATTTGAATAAAGGGCTTTTGGAAAAAGATTTGGAGTCGCCACCTAACTTGATTAAGGTGAGTTAGGTCACCTAAAAACTAAGCATAATCTGAAAACTACACTTAGGGTTTTTGGAAAACGATTTTTGAAAATACCACCTCAAGAGAGGGTTTTTAAGAAAAACAGGTTGTTTGGCAACCTTTGGAAAACATTTAAGCCCTTTTTGAAAAATAACTCCTTTTGGTCTTTGAAATCAGTGATCCTAGGTTCGGAGGTTGGTTACGTATAGGGAAGACGCACTAAGCCATCACCCTACCCCGCCCTTTCGGTACCTACATGTCAATCTACCCTAGATTCACCAATGAGAGTCTTTAACCAACTAATGTTCAATCCCATCCACTTTGAAAAACAATGTTTGAAAAGAAACTAACATGATGCATGATATGCAAGTGCAATAGAAGAATTTGATTTGATTTGATTTAAAAAAAAAGAGAAAGAGATAGAAGTTTAAATTTGGAAGGAAGGTTTTGGAAATTGAAAATAGAGAGATTTGGAAAATAAAAATTTGAAATTGGAAATTTAAAAATTGATTGGAGATTTGAAAAGATTGTAGCATTTGAGATTTGAAAAATATGGAGGAATTTGAAATTTGAAAGAAGTTGTGACAGCACCTATGAAGGTTGCCTACGTATCATTTTAGAGGAATCAGGTCAGTCGTAGTTCGGACAAGAGTCCGATTGAAAATAGAATGTTTGATTTGAAAAAGGAGTTGAATTGGAATTTGGATTTGATTTGAACTTAGAATAGAATATTGAAGATTGGAATTTAGAATTTTGGAATTGAAAAGATTGAATTTTGATTTGAAAAGATAGAACTTGGAAGAGAGATTTAGACTTTTTTTTGGAAAGATGGAGGTTTAGGAAACCTAGACTTAGGAAAGAGAAGAGACTTAGGAAAGATTCGACTTGACTTGGGAGGTTTAGGAGATTAGGAAAGATTGGATTTAGGAAATGTTTGAATTAGGAAAAGGTCCGATTTAGGAAAGTTTTGAATTAGGAAAGTTTCATTTTTGGAAAGTTCCGAATTAAGAAAGTTTTGAATTAGGAAATTTTTCAAATTAGGAGAGTTTCGAAATTAGGAAAGTTTTGAAATTAAGAAATATTTCGAATTAGGAAATGTTCGAATTAGAAAAGTTTCAAAATAGGAAAGTTTTGAATTTAAGAAAGTTTCAACTTAGGAAAGTTTTAGGTTTGGGAAAGTTTTGAAATTGGAAAGTTTGGTTTTAAGAAAGGTTTTGAAATGAGAAAGTTTTGAAAGTTGGAAAGTTTAAAATTTGGAATGTTTTGAAATAGGGAAGTTTTGAATTTGGAAAGATTTGAAAACAAGGAAGTCTTGAAAATAAGAAAGTTTTGAGTTTGGAAAGTTTGAAATTTGGAAAGATTTAAGAAAGCTTAAGATTTTGAAAGTTTTAGAGTTTGAATTTTAGAAAATCTTGAGATTAGGAAAAGTTTGAGTTTCGGAAAGATTTGAAAACTTAGGTTTGAAAAGTTAAGATTTGAAAAGGGATAGAATTAGGAAATGGTTGAATTAGGAAAGATTCGAAAGTTGAGTTTTGAAATTTAGGAAAGATTTTTATGTTCAAGTTTTGGAAACTTAAGATTTAGGAAAGTGGAAGCTCAGGAAGGATTCAAATTAAGAAAGAGTTGGATTAGGAAGGGATTAGATTTGGTTTCTAAAAGAAAATGTTGGATTTTGTTTCCAAAAACAGAGGATTGGATTTGGTTTCCTAAATGAGAATATTTGATTTGATTTCCTAAAAGAAAGATAGGATTTGATAAGGATTTGGAAAGGGAGGTTTTAGAAACCCTAAATTTGGAAGGCTATAGTTTTAACATAGAAAAGAGGTTTTCAAAATATGTATAGTTTGGATGTGAAAAGGAAGATTTTGGAAACCTAAGTTTTAAGACAAGTTTGAAAACCATGTTTTTGGAAAGAAAATTAGGGTTTCCTAATTGTGGGTTCTAGGGCTTGACTTGGGCTCTAAGAAAAGAGTTTTTGAAAAGTGCATTTTTTGGAAAGAGAGATTTTTGGAAAGGAATCTTAAAGAGGAGTTTTTGGAAAGTAAATTTAAAGGTACAGTTTTTGGAAAGAGATTTTTAAAAAGAAGGAGTTTTTGGAAAGTGTGTTTTTGGAAACGAAGACTTTAGAAGGAAAATCCTAGAGGGGAGTTTCTAGAAGGGAGATTTTAGAAAGTGAGTTTTTGGAAAGATTTTTGGAGAGAGTTTTTCTAAGAAAGAGACCTAGGGAACGTTTTTGGAAAGTGGACTTTGAAGAGAGCGTTTTGGAAAGGGGTTGAAAAAGGGAGTTTGGAAAAATAGATCTTTGGAGGGAGTTTTTGAAAGCAATTTTGGAAAGAAGAATTTTTGGGAAGTATGTTGAAAAACAGATTTTTATGAAGAGATTTTTGAAAAAAGAACTTTTTGGAGAGTATAAAAACATCTCACTTTCCTAAAGCAATTCTAACCATAAGAGGGCTAGAACCACTTTAGGAAAGCGGTTTTGAAAACAACAAGATTTGAAAATATGGACCATATGGAAAGGCTAAAATCACCCTAGGATTGTGATTTTGAAAACATGTTTTTGAAAAAAGAGGATTTTGATGCAATTTTGAAAACGACTTTGAAAACAACTTTTGGAAGATGCAAGACTATGAAATGCATAATGCAATTTTGGGGTTGTGAACATAAAAGGTTAAGGCTTCACCATGTAATCAAGGGGGCCGAACCCACGTGGTCTCTGGTTAGACTATAAGAAAGCCCCCGATACGGTGACTCTCCAATAGTCTAATCCTACACATGGACCGGGAGTCCCCTTGTTTCAAGCATGCAAAGAAAGTGGGGGAAAGAGATGGGGGATTAAAATAGAGAAAACCCAAGTGGGTTAGGAGAGAGAAGAGAGAGGGGGAAGTGCAGAAATTTAAATGGAGAACCTACCTTGTTTCTTGTTTATTTTGCGCGCCTTGCTTGTCTTCGGTCTTCGGTCTTCGGTCTTCGTCTTGATCTTCGTCTTCAATCTTCAAGAGTTGTCTTCAAACTTTAGATTGCAGCTCTTCAAGTCTTCAAAGGAGGGTTAAAGGCTAGTGTATAAGTGTATAGGGGTGTGTATGAGTGTATAGGAGGCTAGGGTTTAGTGTATGGTGGCTAGGGTTTGAAAAACCTAGGGAAGCTAGGGTTTTGGGAGTGTTTGAGCTCTGTATATCGAATTATATGATTTTTGGTTTGAGTTTGCGGATCATTTTCACGTTGGAGGAGGCTCTGTATTTATAGAGGGAGGAATACACTGGCGCCTGTTGCAGTGGCGCCACTAGGAGTGGCGCCAGGCCATTTTTTGGCTTGGCGCCACTACTAGGGGCGCCAGCCATTTAGGAAATTTTTAAGGTCGGCAAGTAACGTATCTTTGACTAGATTTGGGTGCCTGTACTAGTGACTACCATGTAATTTTTAGCCTAGCTTCACTAAGAGTGACTCTGAAAAGTCTGGGAATAATTTGAAGAAGCCGGGAATGACCCGGAAGGCTGGAAAAGAGTAGGAACACTTAAAATAGTGTCCCGGAGGTATTTGACTTGAAAAATGAGGATAGGATGTGTTGGAGGGGTTGATTGAGCCTTTAGAGGCAAAACGGTCAATCGGATCGGAGAGCTGCTGGGACAGGCTCAGACTGTCCCGGAAGAAGACTTGGGATTTGGAAACATTATTCAGAATGTTTCCAAAGAATGCCGGTTTGATACCCAAAGCCGGTGTGGTCGAAAAAGGTGACCGGCTCACTAAGGACAAAACGGTCATTTTGTACCGGGTTGGCCGGAACTGACTCGGAATGATCCGGAAAGATAAAGGAAGGTTGAGAACACTATAAAAGAATTCTCAAGAGTTTACCGGTTTGATACCCAGAGCTAGTGTGGTTGGAAAAAGGCGACCGGCCCTCTACGGGCAAAACGGTCATTTTGTACTGGCTTTGCCGGAACTGACTCGGAATGATCCAGAAAGGTAAAGAGAGGTTGAGAACATTATAAAAAGCATTCTCAGGAGTTTACCGGTTTGATACCCAGAGCCAGTGTGGTTCCTGGGGCGTTCGGATGCCTAGGGGCAAAATGTTCATCTTGACCAAAAAGTCTCGAAAAAGGTCCAAGGGGCAGTTTGGTCCTTTTTCACCAAAGTGGGCTAATAGACACTGGTGTTGACCTGGGTTTTGAGTGTTTCCACCACTCTGACGGCGATCGTCGTGACACAGGGGTTTGTTGGCAATTCCTTATATCGACCTATTTGTGAGTATTTCCGCTACTCTAACAGTTAAGATGTTTGCGAGTATTTTCGCTACTCGGACCGTCTCAAGGAATAAACTGTCTCGAGAGAGGGATTGAAAAGGGGACTTATCATCTTCGAAAAGACGTGCCTGATTTGGGACCGTCTTGAGGAATAAACTGTCTCGAGAGAGGGATTGGAAAGGGGACTTACCGTCTTCGAAAAGACGTGCCTGATTGGAACTGTCACGAGGAATAAACTGTCTCGAGAGAGGGGTTGAAAAGGGGACTTACTATCTTCGAAAAGACGTGCCTGGATTGGAACCGTCTTGAGGAATAAACTGTCTCGAGAGAGGGGTTGAAAAGGGGATTTACCGTCTTCGAAAAGACATGCCTGAGTTGGAACCGTCTCGAGGAATAAATTGTCTCGAAAGAGGGGTTGGAAGGGGGACTTACCGTCTTCGAAAAGACGTGCCTGAGTTGGAACCGTCTTGAGAAATAAACTGTCTCGAGAGAGAGATTGGAAAAGGGACTTACCGTCTTCGAAAAGACGTGCCTGATTGGAACCGTCTCGAGGAATAAACTGTCTCGAGAGAGGGGTTGGAAAGAAAAGAACAATGCCCCTTAAGGGCGTTTTGGACATTTTGCCTCTATTTGGGCTTGGTGGGCCCGCGAGGCGATGGACAGACGAGATTTGGCCTTAAAAAGGTTGGTTTCGATTGGAATATGCCCACAATGGCTTGAACACAAGTCTAGACAGAGTGTAGACTGCTGAGCGGTCAAAAATGGGGTGCTTACAATGTTCTATCGCAATCCTGTCTCAAACCTCCTCACTTTGCGAGTCTTCGATGACACAATATGTGGAGCACATATCGTGATAGCTCCATGAATTTGGCGTTGTACTCTGCCACAGTCATATTCTCTTGTGTCAAACCAAGGAACTCCGTAGTCTTCTGATCTCTGACAGTCTCAGGAAAGTATTCCTCATTGAACACCTCCAAAAAACCTAGGCTACAACCATAGTGGCTCCGTCGGTTTCTTCAATTTCCACCAAACAAGTGCAACTCCTTCAAAGGTAAAGGTGGCAAAGGTTACTTTCTGTTCATCTGTGCTAGGTAGCACTTCAGACACTCTCTTAATTCCCAAAAGCCAAGACTTCGCGGCCATTGGGTCGGGAATCCCCTGAAAAGTTGGGGGCTTCAACTGTTGAAACTGCTTAATGGTAGTACGTGCCACTACCTCTCCTCTTGGCACCTGCGCTGCCGGCTACTCCGGTGCATTGGCAGTGTTGCTATGGTTATCCTAGACCACTTGAACGAGTCCAGCTAAGATCCTTTCTATGCCATCAAATCGGTCATCGAGCTCTTGGGCCCCTCTACGACCACCTCCTCTCGGCGGCATAGTTACTACATGCGCAGAACAAAACGTTAAGCAATTAACATAGCACTACATGTATTACACCTTGGCATGTCATTATACACGTAGCATATACATACATACACGTATAGCACATACCCAAGTCAAACCTAGAATCCTATCTAGATATGACTTAATCTTACGGTGTGAACTTATAGCTCTAATACCACGCTGTCACGCCCCATAACCCGGTCTATGCGGATGTGGAGTACATGACCGGCCAGTAGCAAGGCTACCCGAGGCCGCATTACATAAACTGGTTGATCACTTGTGCATACTCATTTAAAATTTACGGAATAGAAACTTTTATAACTTAAAATATAATCCGTGTCATACATGATAGAGCTGTGCCTAATCCAAAACATAATATACATAAGGACCTAATCAAGGTCTACCGAAGTTATAGCATTATATCATTACAAAATATTGGGTCCAGCCCTCAAACATAATACAAAACATAGGCCCGTAAGCCGTAACTCAAAATCCACGTATGGCCTCACTCTAGGGCCTCTCAAATTGGCTACCTGAAAATCATTTAAGAAAACGTAAGGTAATGCTTAGTGAATAACAATGATGCATGAGCGAGAAAATATCATGGACTAGCAATTGTATCCAACTTACAAGGATAGATAATCATTTATGCATAAGCAAATAAGTTTTGGAACGTTTAAAGCGTAGACTTGGAACTCATAAGTAACGTAAACATCATTTGAAACGTTTCAACATTTCAAAACATAGTATCATAAGACGAGATGCAACATAACATTATTCTTGATATAACATTTCATATCTTGTAGTAAAACATATGAACATATCATAGCTCTCAGTTCAAAACATAAGTGTGCTACAACTCAACATATGCAATAGGCTCCATAGTAACCATGTAGGTCACACTAAGGCTCTTTAGGCCAGGGATGTCTCACAATATAGATAGTTTATTTCCCGTCCCCTATCGTAGGACTATCAGGCTAAATTAAGGTCTTGCCACGAGAAGACCCGAGTTGGCACCATACATTGGAAACTTAGCATCTTTTTCATTTAAACATTATAGTCAATGGTTTTAATTCATAACGTAAATATAAGTTGCATAAATTTGAAATATGACATTTGTAGTTGAACATAGCAGTGATGCATTGAAAATGAGTGGAAAGCATTGCATAATATGGAAGTGAATTTAAAACATTTGGAAATTAATAGAGTTTTACTCATGGCATATCGTTACTCACCTCTCTCCAATAGAATGGGTGGTAGACAAGATGTTCCTACACAAAATGCACGTAGAAGTATGAAAATAATAATACAAGATTCCAAGGCAAAGCAACAATGTAAAACGAGAACATAAGGTTGAGGCTTGAACATGAAAGCCGGGACGTCAACTCCTTCATTGGATCTCTACCACTTCACAAGGAAGAGTTCACACTCTAGGTTAATTCCATTTGAAAATAGGCTTAAAGGGCTTTAATTTGATAAGTCATGGGCCAAAAACACATTTCGGATGAAGAAGTTATGTCCCATAGAAAAGGAACTAAAATTTTGGAAGAAGAATGTTATTAATTAAATTTTGGGTCAACTTCAAAATTCAATATCTCTCAATCTATAAGAAATTCGAATACAAACTTTATATGGATACAAAGGTCTATGAATCTACTATCCAATGCTTCAAATGGCACATCAATCCAAGTTTTTTAGAGAAAGTTATACTCATTTTATGAAATAGTGTATGAGTTGAAAAGTGAAACCGAGGACTAGACAAAAGGGTCGACTCCTGAGGTAAAGGAGTCGACTCCAGAGCTGAAGAAATGAATCTGAGAGTTCCCTGGACAAAAAGGTCAACTCCGAAGACTAAGGGTTAACTCCAAAGCTGAAAAAATGAATCTGGGAGTTCTCTGGACAAAAGAGTCAGCTTCGGAGACTAAGGAGTCAACTCCAAAGCTAGAAACCAATATTTCAACTTGAAAAATCCCCAAACCTCACTCAAACCAAAACCAAACTCCATCAAAAATCTCACAAACTCTTCCAATACTTCTAAGGTCCAAAGATTGACCCATTGCGACCAAAATAACTCAAAATGAAACACCTAAACAAGTAAATCGAAGGGGATCTAGATTTTAGGAACCCAAGCCCTAACTTGCATAAGGTGGGGATTTCAATTCCAAACTCTCAAATCTTTCAATGGGGCTTACAACACTCTATACTTAACCAATTTGAGACTCTAAAGAGTCACCCATAACAACCCAACAACCCAACCCACAAAGATAGGTACATACACATATATAATTGGAGAAGGAAATGGGACATTACCTTTCCTCAAGCTTGGTTAAGTCGTCTATTGGCTTCAAACACTTCCTTCAAGGTTCTTCCTCCTCTTTCTCTTCTCCTCTTCTCCCTCTCCTCCCTCTCAACCAGTTGAAATTGTTGAGTCAAGGTTAATCCTTGTTGACTCAAGGTTAATTCCCATGTTGATTTTTATGATAACTAAACCTTGTGTTATGTTACTAATGAATCTACTTAGTGTGCAGATTAACAAGTTCATAACTTAGACTTAAAGTTGAATCTTAAGTCTAATACATATCAAAGGAATGAACAACAAGTTCAAGTATGCATAGTTTCAATGAAGATTGATTTGCACCAGACTAAAGACTTCATCAGTTGAGGAAATGAAATGATCAGTTAAAGGTGAAGAATGGAGATGATGTTAATGCCTAACGAAGATTTCATCAGAATACACAAAGATCAGTTGAAGTAGTGCAAAGCTCAGTTGAAAAAGAATTAGTTGTTGAAGAATTTGGAAAATGCTCAAGAGATGATCTCATCTGGTATGGTTAAGACCAATTCAAGACAATGAAATTGAAGTTGCTAAGAAGAAGGCTCACAATGAATATCTGATCTCTACATGGAATCCAAGTGAAGAATTCTTCTACAAGTGTAAAGAGTCAATGAAGACTAGATGTATGAAGAGATTTCATCAAGTCTGTAATGGACTCTATGAGGTGTTTATTGAAGAATGAAGAATTGCTAGCAAAGAGAGGAAATCAGAAATGAAGCATTGTGAAGCTCTACAGGAAGATTGGTATTCAAGAAGATGTTCTACAATGAATTGAAGAAGCTTTGTAAATGAAGAAGTAAAGTTCAGTTTTAACAAGTAAAGCTTTGACTGCTTGAGATTCAAGAAGAAGATCAATATCCAATGGTTAATCCAATCCAAATTTAAATAGAAGTTAACTCTGATGAGTTAGGAAGATTTGATTGATCTTCATACCCCAAAGACATACTCCTTGAAGATCTTATACCAGTGCTTTGATAAGCTTGATCAATAGAAATCTGAAGGCTGAATTCTGGGCAATGAAGGGACTCATGATAATAAGGAGTCGCCTCCTGATCACAGACGCTAAAAGGCCTGAAGACATATTGAATAAAGAGGGGACTCATGGAATTGAGGTGTCGCCTCTTGCACACAGAGGCTAAATGGCTTGAAGACAAATTGGACAATGAATGGACACATTGAAACAAACTGTCGCCTCTTGAACACAGAAGCAAAAAGCCTGGAGACCAAGTACGCAATGAGCGGACACATTGTAATAAAGTGTCGCCTCCTGGTGCTAGACGCAAAGGCTTGAAAATAATATGATCAATGAGCGGACACTTGAAGATGAAGTGTCGCCTCCTGGTAATAGAAGCAAAAGGCTTGAAGTTCAAATGATCAATGAGTGGACACCTGAAGCAGAAGTGTCGCCTCATGACAGCAGAAGCCTGATATGAAGAAGACAGATGAACAAGGAGTCGCCTCATCAACATGAAGAGGGGACTAATGAACTCAGTGAACATCATCTGGTAAATGCAGAAGCAGGAAGTGTCGACACCACAAGAAATGGAGCCGACTCCCTCTGTCGCAACGGCTATTTTTCTTAACGTTATAACAGAGTAAACGTGCATTTATGATACCCAACTACCTCCAACAGATGGAATCAATGCAAGGGTATATATACTAGCCTCCAACTGCTTTTATACACAAGAATCAAGAGGAAGAAACAAGAAGAGACGAAAATCTACTGAATCACTGATATTCCTGAAACATTCTTCCTGTCTTATTCTTGTGAGCTTTGATTGTAAATCTACTCTAGTTAGAGAGTTTGTTTGTGAGTTGTATACTCTTATACACTTGTAACTGAGAGTTTGGAGAGTTCTCTTGTGTGAAGCAAAACTCTTGTAAAGTTTAAGTGGAGCTTGGACAAAACCACTTGGAAATTGAAGAACTCAATGAGAGGTTCTTATAGAGTGAGCTGAGCACTTCATCAATCAGCAGCCCGTCTTGTAATAGGTGATTACATAGTGGAAGAAGGCTTCAAGGAGGTCTTGGGGTGAGGGCGTAGACCACGGTTTGTGGTTGAACCTCAGTAAATCTGTGTCTCCTTCTTATTGCTCTGTTTTATTTGTCTCCATTGATAACATTGCTTTGCATATAGATTAGCCATTGCTATTTTGTTTAAGATTAATTTTAATTAATCTTAACTTGCATTAATCTTTGAAAAATCCAATTCACCCCCCCTCTTGGGTTGCCTATTGGACTAACAATTGGTATCAGAGCTAGTATTCCTGTTTTAAGGCTTAACATCCTAGGAATAGATCTATGGCAACCAATTTCAGAAGCTCTCTTGGTGAGGGTCAATCCACAAATAGACCACCTATGTTTAATGACACTAATTACAACTATTGGAAAAATAGAATGAGAATATACATTCAATCGGTAGATTGTGAATTATGGAGACTTATTGTAAATGGACCTAAAACTCCTACTTCCAGAATAGAACAAATGGTTGTTCCTAAACCAAAATTTGAATGGGATGAAGATGATCTGAAAATGTTACAATCTAATGCTAAAGCTATGAATATCCTATATTGTGCACTTGATCCCAATGAATTCAATCGTATTTCCACTTGCGAATCTGCTAAGGAAATATGGGATAGACTAGAAGTCACACATGAAGGTACCAATCAAGTTAAGGAATCTAAGATCAATATATTGGTACATAACTATGAATTGTTCAAAATGAAACATGAAGAATCTATCACTGAAATGTTCACTAGGTTCACTGATATTATTAATGGTTTAAAATCTCTTGGAAAAGTGTATCCTAACAGTGAACAGGTAAGGAAGATTCTAAGGTCTTTGCCAAAGGTTTGGGAAGCCAAGGTCACAGTTATTCAAGAAGCAAAGGACCTTAATACTCTACCACTGGAAGAACTCTTGGGCTCTCTAATGACACATGAGCTCACACAAAAACAACATGCCCAAGAGGATGAAGAAAAGAAGAAAAGAGTAGTTGCATTCCAATCCACCTGTCAAGATGATGAATCAGCAAGTGAAGAGAATAAAGATGAAATTGCTCTCATCACTCGGAAATTCAGGAGATTCATCAAGAAGAAATGGAAAGGTGGAAAGAAGCATGAAGCCAAAGGAGAACCTAACAAAGACTCCAACATAATCTGCTACGAATGCAAGAAGCCTGGCCACATGAAGGCAGAATGTCCTCTGCTCAGAAAGAGAGGAAAGAGATATCAAGGAAAGAAAGCCATGGCAGTTATGACATGGAGTGATGATGAAGAATCAAGCTCTGAGGAAGAAACCGAACCACAGGAAGTGGCTAACTTATGTCTCATAGCTCATAATGATGATAGTGAGGTATCTGATTCATCCCAATTTACTTTTAATGAATTACAAGATGCATTTGATGATTTAATTTGTGAATTCAGAAAATTGGGAATTAAAAATGGACTTCTTAAGAAGATGATTTCTACTCTTTCTGTTGAAAATGAAAATCTGCAAAAGGAAAATGAGACTTTGAAAAATGAAGTTTGTATCCTAAAGGATAAGGCTGAGAAAGACTCGGTTCAAAAGGACTTTTCAAAACAAAATCAAGTTTTGCTTGAAAAAGTCAAAAGCTTGGAAATAAGTCTTCATAGATGTGTAAATGGAAAAGAAAAACTAGATACCATCTTAGGAAAACAAAATTGTTCTCTTGATAAAGTTGGTCTTGGTTTTGATCCATTTAAAAAGAAGAATTTTTCAAAAGGCAGATTTAGAACTTCAACTGGAGAAACAAAGGTTTCATGTTTTTACTGTCATAAAAAGGGACACATTGCTAGTAGATGCTTTGTTTTACAAAAATCAAATGTTCCTAGCAATGCATGGGCCTCTAGAAGACCAATGAGGACTAACCCCCAAGGACCCAAGATGATTTGGGTACCTAAGGTTAGATAAACTCTGCTGCAGGTTTGCCTTTAAGCCAAATCCAAGAAAGATCATTGGTACTTGGATAGTGAATGCTCAAGGCACATGACGGGAGATGAAGCTCAATTCACTTCTCTCTCTCCAAAGGATGGAGGTTTTGTCACATTTGGTGACAATAGCAAAGGAAAGATTATCGGTATAGGTAGTATTGGTAAGAATTCTTCTACCTCTATTGAAAATGTATTACTTGTTAAGGGACTCAAACACAATCTTTTGAGCATTAGTCAATTGTGTGACAAAGGGTGCAAGGTTGTATTGGAATCCACTAAATGTGATGTAATTGACATTAATAATAACAAAATAATTCTCACTAGATATAGACAAGGCAATATTTATGTTTTCAATCTTAATGATTTATCTTCATGCAAAATAGAATGTCTTGCTGCTATGAATAGTGATGAAAGCTGGTTGTGGCATAGAAGACTTAGTCATATTAGTATGAGCATACTTTCAAAAGTTTCTAAACATGATTTAGTCAAAGGTCTTCCGAAGTTAAAATTTTACAAAAACAGAATTTGTGATGCCTGTCAATTAGGTAAGCAAACTAGAATTTCTTTTAAATCCTTAAATATGCTTACTACCTCTAGGCCACTTCAACTGCTGCATATGGATTTATTTGGACCTACTAAGACTCTAAGTCTTGGTGGTAAACAATATGCACTTGTTATTGTTGATGATTATTCTAGATTTACTTGGACATTCTTCTTAGCTTATAAGGATGAGACAATTATTTTCTTTACAAAATTCTGTAGAAAAGTTCAAAATGAAAAAGGGATTTCAATTACTTCTATTGGGACTGATCATGGAGGGGAATTCGATTGTAAACCTTTTGAAATGTTTTGTGATGAAAATGGTTTTGATCACAATTTCTCAGCTCCTAGAACACCTCAACAAAATGGGGTTGTTGAAAGGAAAAACAGAGTTTTGGAGGAAATGGTTAGAACCATGCTTTGTGAAAATGGTTTACCAAAATACTTTTGGGCAGAAGCTGTTAACACAGCTTGCTATGTTTTAAATCGAATTTTATTTAGAAAGTTTTTAAACAAAACCCTCTATGAACTTTGGAAAGAAAAGAAACCAAATGTCTCATACTTTAAAGCTTTTGGATGTAAGTGCTTTGTATTGAATAACAATAAAGACAACCTCGGTAAATTTGATGCTAAATCAGATGAGGGTGTGTTTCTTGGCTATTCAACACATAGCAAGGCTCATAGAGTCTTTAATAAAAGGACTCTAGTTGTTGAAGAATCTGTTCACATCACTTTTGATGAACTTAACACTTCTTCAAAGAATGTTGCAAGTGATAATGCAGATGAGCTAGAATCTGGAATGGAAAAACTAGACATCCAACCAAGCTCAAATGAGGAACCTCAAGAAGAAAGAGATGTACAAGGAGTTCCTACCAGCCAACAAGAAATCAATGAAGGACTACCTAAGGAGTGGAAGTTTGTGCATAACCATCCTACGGAACAAATCCTAGGTGATCCTTCACAAGGTGTAAGAACTCGATCCTCTATCAAAAATATATGTAATCATCTTGCATTCTTATCTCAAATTGAGCCTAAGTATTTTAATGATGCTAAACATGATGAATTTTGGATAAATGCAATGCAAGAGGAATTAAGTCAATTTGAAAGGAATGAGGTATGGCACCTTGTTCCTAGACCTAGTGATCATCTAGTTATTGGAACTAAATGGGTATTTAGAAACAAAATGGATGAATCTGGAATTGTTGTGAGAAACAAGGCTAGACTTGTTGCTCAAGGCTATAGTCAGGAAGAAGGCATTGATTTTGATGAAACTTATGCTCCTGTAGCTAGACTAGAAGCCATTAGACTATTACTTGCATTTGCTTGTTTTAAAGACTTTAAATTATATCAAATGGATGTAAAAAGTGCTTTTCTGAATGGTTTTATCACTGAAAAAGTTTTTGTTGAGCAACCACTTGGTTTTGAAGATCCAAAACTTCCTGACCATGTTTTTAAACTAACAAAAGCTTTATATGGTTTAAAGCAAGCCCCAAGGGCTTGGTATGAAAGATTAAGTAAGTTTTTGATTGAAAAAGGTTTCTCTAGAGGAAAAATAGATACAACTCTTTTTATCAAAATCAAAAACAATGATATGCTTGTAGTACAAATTTATGTTGATGATATTATATTCGGTGCTACTAATGAATTGCTTTACGAAGAATTTGCTAAGTGTATGCAGGGAGAATTCGAGATGAGCATGATGGGAGAACTCAACTACTTTCTCGGACTTCAAATCAAGCAATCAAAGGAAGGCATTTTCATCAACCAAGCCAAGTACATCAAAGACTTGATCAAAAAGTTTGGCATGGAAGATGCAAAGCCCATAAGTACTCCAATGAGTACTACAACTAAATTGGATAGCGATGATAAAGGTAAGTCAGTAAATACTAAGTTTTATAGAAGTATGATTGGCTCTCTATTGTATCTAACTGCTAGTAGACCTGACAAAATGTTTAGTGTTTGCTTATGTGCTCGCTTTCAATCTAATCCTAAAGAATCTCATGTGATTGCTGTAAAAAGGATTTTTCGTTATCTAAAGCACACAACAAACCTTGGATTATGGTATCCAAAGGGCGCTTGTTTTAACTTGAATGCTTACACTGATGCTGACTATGCGGGGAGTAGAGTTGTTAGGAAGAGCACAAGTGGCTCTTGCCAACTCCTAAGCAATATGATTGTATCTTGGTTTTGCAAGAAACAAAATTCAGTTGCTCTCTCCACAGCTGAGGCTGAATATGTAGCAGCTGGGAGTTGTTGTGCACAAGTGTTGTGGATCAAACAACAATTAGAAGATTATGGAATCTTGTTTGATCATATACCTATCAAGTGTGATAATACTAGTGCAATAAACCTGACTAAAAATCCTATTCAACACTCTCGCACAAAACACATTGAAATAAGATATCACTTTATACGTGATCATGTGCAAAAAGGTGATATAGAACTTGATTTTGTGTGCACTAATATGCAATTAGCTGATATCTTTACTAAACCGTTGAGTGAAGATCGTTTTTGTATGATTAGAAGAGAATTAGGGATGAGTGATCCTATATGTTAAACTTATGTTTGATTCAAGTGAAAATTGTATTTTGAATGTTTGAATGTGTTTATCATTCATATGAAATGCTTTTCTTGAATTTATGATGCATTATATGATCATATTAAGATGTCCTTTATCTCATATATTGAAAAAGATCATATCATGAAATTCTTGTAATTCACATGCTCAGTCTGGGTGAAAGAGTCGACACCTTATTTCATGGAGTCGCCTCATTACATCAGTGGACTTAAATCATTTGATTAACAAGGCATGTGTCGCCTCATTAAGCTCATGGGTCGCCTCATGCTTCGGGCCTATATACTTTGACGAAGCCCACTTTACAAACATTCGAAATTTCCCTCTCACTCATTCACTCTCACTCTTTTTCTCTCCCGCTCCCCTGTTCGCACCAAAACCAACCGTCACTCACAGACCATCGCAGTTCTTCACTTCTATATTTCTATAAACCCTAATCAATCCAATCTCTATCTCTCTCAACCTTCTCTTCTCCTACAAATGGCTCCTAAAATAGAACCTGGTCGGGAAAACCCTAACGTACCTCTTACACGCACTCAAAAAACGAAAAAGGGTTGAACCAGTCATCAGAGATTCAGAGGAAAGGGCTCCAGCAGAGCAACCTGATTGGGATTCAACACACTTCATTGATGCAATGGCAGAAGAGAGGTATATGAACATTTTTAGTCTTCGAAATGTTTTAAATGGATGCTGGGTAGATTATTCCTTCTTTAAGGCTGAAAACTTTGACTTTCCCCATATTCTTGAGAATCTAGGGTGGGAAACCTACACCACCATTAGAGAGAATGTTTACCCAAAACTGGTGGGACATTTCTACTCTAATCTAATGAAGAAAGTGGGAAGCAACATGATCACAAGTTTTGTGAATGGGGTAAAAATCACTATGAATGAAGGGATTTTGGCAGATATTATGGGAACTGGTTATGGTGGGGAAATGTACTTTGAAAACATTAGTCGAAAAGAACAACTCCGGGTTCTTTTTGGTCATGACATGCCCGAATCCACTCAACCCATTGCCAATAATTTCCCTGTTGAGTTGAGACTTGTCCACCACTTTGTGACCACCATTTTCTTACCCAAAGTTGGTGGTTTTGAACGTGTAACTGAAAAGGATCTGTTCTTCTTGTGGGTTTTTCTTACCAACACCCGAATTGACATTCCCTACTACATTCTTTCCAACATGGCCAATGTTGTCACCACTGCCTCCAAGAACCTACCATATGGAATGCTGCTTACCAAGATTTTTAAGCATTTCCATGTAAACCTTCTGGGAGTAAACTACAGAAAGCCTGATTCCTACAAGGATGAATACAACAAGTACACACTGAGCAGAATGGGATACAAGAAAGTCAATGGCCATTGGGTTCCAAGGCCAAACAAAGTTGCCCCTGCTAGTTCTTCCCAGAAAAGAGCCTCTGCCTCTAGTCCTCGCAAACCTTTAGCCCAAACCCTTGATGCCTCATTTGTTGATGCTCTTCTGGGGAACATAATGGACATGCTTCAAAGCATGAATCAAAAGATTGATGAAGGGTTGCTACAATTGAAAAATCTTCAGACAAATGTGATGCAACTGAAAAGGGCTCAAGGACTTTCAGTGGAAGAAGAAGAAGAAAGGGAAAGAGAACCAGAAACTGAACGAAGAAATGAGGGAGACCAAGAGAAGGAAGAAGAAAAAGATGTGGAGGACACTGATCTGGAATTTGAAGAGGATAAGCCTGCAGATGATGACTCTGAGGACTCTGAGGACTCTGAGGATGTTGCTCCAAAGAAGAAGGCTGTTCCAGCACAGAAAGTCAAACCTTCTACCTCAGCCTCTAAATTTGTTCGGAGCAGGCCTTATGGCTTGAGGCCTAGACCCTTTTCTGGACCATCCAATACTGCCTCAGATCCTATTGATTTATCTCACTCTCCTGCTCCAACTCCTTAAACCTCCTCCAAAATCGTACTCATGGCTTAGTCAATCCTATGGTCCTGTTAGAACATTTTTTTTGCTTTAACTAAATGTTTTTATTCTGACATCATTTTTGTGAACTTTAATTGTTCAATCTTTTGTAGTCTCACAAGTTTCAATCAATGAAATATCATTCTCTTTTGGTATCACATTTGATTGCTCTGATAGCTTGTTTGTTTGCTTACTTCACTGTTTCAATCATATATTCTGATCTTTAAATTTTTTTTTTGCTATTGTACCTGTCTCTTATTCTAACTTATTTGGTATCATACTCATTCTATTTCCCTTTTTGATGAATTGACAAAAAGGGGGAGAAAAATAGAAGTATACAAAACTAAAGGAGAAGTTTAGTGGTGGCAAAATTAAAGCAAACTTGTTGTAATATGGTATAATTTATGCAAACATGCACTAAACAAGGGAAAAGAATACAATACATGTTTGTTGAAAACTAAGTCAAACATTTTTTTGAATTAGAATAACATGATTTATGGGGAGAAATATCTCTTCAATGGAAAATCTGAATTGAATAAGAAATGGATTTTACAAAAACAAACATGATTTGCTTATTGCATTGACAATTAAATGAACATGACATAAAATGAGCATCTTTTGACATATATAGAGCATGTTCTCAAGGGGAGTAACATGAATCTCTTATCTCAAAATGTCCTTAATTTAACTGACAAAAACTTCCTGAAACTGTTTTTGAAATGCTTTTATCTTTTAAGCATCATTTGCTTAATTACAAAACAAAGGGGGAGTTTTCTCATTGATATGATTATTTAACTCTGTTCATTGAATTCAATCGTATATGAGTTTATTTTGCAAAGGTTTTGTCATCATCAAAAAGGGGGAGATTGTTGAGTCAAGGTTAATCCTTGTTGACTCAAAGTTAATTCCCATGTTGATTTTTATGATAACTAAACCTTGTGTTATGTTACTAATGAATCTACTTAGTGTGCAGATTAACAAGTTCATAACTTAGACTTAAAGTTGAATCTTAAGTCAAATACATATCACAGGAATGAACAACAAGTTCAAGTATGCATAGTTTCAATGAAGATTGATTTGCACCAGACTAAAGACTTCATTAGTTGAGGAAATAAAATGATCAGTTAAAGGTGAAGAATGGAGATAATGTTAATGCCTAACGAAGATTTCATCAGAATACACAAAGATCAGTTGAAGTAGTGCAAAGCTCAGTTGAAAAAGAATTAGTTGTTGAAGAATTTGGAAAATGCTTAAGAGATGATCTCATCTGGTATGGTTAAGACCAATTCAAGACAATGAGATTGAAGTTGCTAAGAAGAAGGCTCACAATGAATATCTGATCTCTACATAGAATCCAAGTGAAGAATTCTTCTACAAGTGTAAAGAGTCAATGAAGACTAGATGTATGAAGAGATTTCATCAAGTCTACAATGGACTCTGTGAAGTGTTTATTGAAGAATGAAGAATTGCTAGCAAAGAGAGGAAATCAGAAATGAAGCATTGTGAAGCTCTACAGGAAGATTGGTATTCAAGAAGATGTTCTACAATGAATTGAAGAAGCTTTGTAAATGAAGAAGTAAAGTTCAGTTTTAATCAAGTAAAGCTTTGACTGCTTGAGATTCAAGAAGAAGATCAATATCCAATGGTTAATCCAATCCAAATTTAAATAGAAGTTAACTCTGATGAGTTAGGAAGATTTGATTGATCTTCATACCCCAAAGACATACTCCTTGAAGATCTTATACCAGTGCTTTGATAAGCTTGATCAATAGAAATCTGAAGGCTGAATTCTGGGCAATGAGGGGACTCATGATAATAAGGAGTCGCCTCCTGATCACAGACGCTAAAAGGCCTGAAGACATATTGAATAAAGAGGGGACTCATGGAATTGAGGTGTCGCCTCTTGCACACAGAGGCTAAATGGCTTGAAGACAAATTGGACAATGAATGGACACATTGAAACAAAGTGTCGCCTCTTGAACATAGAAGCAAAAAGCTTGGAGACCAATTAGGCAATGAGCGGAACATTGTAATAAAGTGTCGCCTCCTGGTGCCAGACGCAAAGGCTTGAAAATAATATGATCAATGAGCGGACACTTGAAGATGAAGTGTCGCCTCCTGGTAACAGAAGCAAAAGGCTTGAAGTTCAAATAATCAATGAGTGGACACCTGAAGCAGAAGTGTCGCCTCATAACAGCAAAAGCCTGATATGAAAAAGACAGATGAACAAGGAGTCGCCTCATCAACATGAAGAAGGGACTCATGAACTCAGTGAACATCATCTGGTAAATGCAGAAGCAGGAAGTGTCGACACCACAAGAAATGGAGCTGACTCCCTCTGTCGCAACGGCTATTTTTCTTAACGTTATAACAGAGTAAACGTGCATTTATGATACCCAACTACCTTCAACAGATGGAATCAATGCAAGGGTATATATACTAGCCTCCAACTGCTTTTATACACAAGAATCAAGAGGAAGAAACAAGAAGAGACGAAAATCTACTGAATCACTGATATTCCTGAAACATTCTTCCTGTCTTATTCTTGTGAGCTTTGATTGTAAATCTACTCTAGTTAGAGAGTTTGTTTGTGAGTTGTATACTCTTATACACTTGTAACTGAGAGTTTGGAGAGTTCTCTTGTGTGAAGCAAAACTCTTGTAAAGTTTAAGTGGAGCTTGGATAAAACCACTTGGAAATTGAAGAACTCAGTGAGAGGTTCTTGTAGAGTGAGCTGAGCACTTCATCAATCAGCAGCCCATCTTGTAATAGGTGATTACATAGTGGAAGAAGGCTTCAAGGAGGTCTTAGGGTGAGGATGTAGACCACGGTTTGTGGTTGAACCTCGGTAAATCTGTGTCTCCTTCTTATTGCTCTGTTTTATTTGTCTCCATTGATAACATTGCTTTGCACATAGATTAGCCATTGCTATTTTGTTTAAGATTAATTTTAATTAATCTTAACTTGCATTAATCTTTGAAAAATCCAATTCACCCCCCCTCTTGGGTTGCCTGTTGGACCAACAGAAATGTGTGATTTGTGTGCACATAAGTGTATATAAGATGATAAACATGAGAATAATCCCATGTGTCTCACCCATTGGCTTAAGTTACAACATAAGCTCTCATTGGTCATTTTTTACCTAAAAGAAGAAATAATTAACATTAAACATTGCATACACTAGAAATTCTAATTAATATAAATAAATAGAGGTTCGGGATATCACAAGAGTTGTCGACTGAGCTATTAGGGGCTAAACGGTCAACTAGATCGAAAAACTACCAGAATGGACTCGGAATGACTTATGAGAGGACTTGGAGGTTGGAGACACTATCCAGAGTGTTCTAAGGCAATGCCGGTTTGATATCCAAAGCTAATGTGGTTGAAAAAGGCGACCGGCCTGCCAGGGGCAAAACAGTCATTTTACACTGAGTTTATCGAAAAAAACTTAAAATGGTCCAAAAAGAGATTGGGAGGTCAGGAATAGTATTAGAAGCATTCTTGGGAGGTTACCAGTTTGATACCTAGAGCCAGTGTGGTTCCTGGAGAGGCTCGGATGCCTAAGGGCAAAACGGTCATTTTGACCGAATGATCTCAGAATTGATCCGGAACCAATTGAAAGGCATTTGAACATGCCAAGGACGATATGGGAAGGGTGCACTTATCGCTTTGAGAACTTAGGTACTTTCTCAAGAAGCGTGCCAGAAAATGCCCAAGGGACAGTTTAGTTATTTTTCACCGAAGTGGGTTAGCAGGCACTGGTGTTGACCCGAGTTTTGAGTGTTTCCACCACTCTGACGGTCTATGACGAGTTGGTTTCCAAAGGTATCTCATCCTTTGGTAAACATGTCACGGCCGAGAGGCAAATTTGATCTCGTGACATAGGGGGTTTTATGGCAATTCCCAATGTCGACCTATTTGCGAGTGTTTCTGCCACTCTGACGGTGAGTGTTCATTCCAAAGACTGCCTGATCTCGGGAAGCTGCTAAGTGGACTTATCGTTTAAGGAATTAATTTTCTCAAAAGACGTGCTGAATAATGGACATTCTTCATTGGCAGGCTAGCAGGCGCCGAAGGTGGACCGTTCTACCATCTCGAGGACTTGGGTTTCGTCTTGGTCGACAGGTTTGAATGGACTTACCATTTCGAAGAGTTTTTTCAAAAAACGTACCAGACTGAATGGTCTTACCACCTGAGGGATGAAATTTTTTGAAAGGCGTGCCAGATTTAATTTGAATTAGAGTTGGACTTGAAATTGAATTTGAGATTGAAATGGGGACTTAACGTCTCTAGGAAGACGTGCCAACTAGAATTGGACCAAGCAATGTCATAAGGGTATTTTGGTTATTTTGCCTCTATTGGGCCTGATGGGCCCACGAAGCAATTGATTGATTGGATTGAGTCTAGAAAGCTGGTTTAGACTTGGATGTGTCTGTTTCGGTTTGAATATATATCCGGACGAACCGGAGATTACCGAGCGGGCAAAAATGGGTGCTTATAATATTATTGTTAAGGTGGTGCTTAGTTTTGGGAAGGAGGAGGTGGTTGATATTATTGGGACGTCCCTTCATTTTGCCAACTAAAGTTAGGGTCATTTTGCTACTTGAATTTTTAGTTTGAGAGTAAGGGTTCCCTTAACCTCCTTGAGTGTTATAGGGCTTGTTGTATTAGCCAATTGCCTTGGCTTGGCCATGTAACACCTCACTAAAATCAAAATAGTGGGACAATCGCTTGTCCCATGATCAAAGTTACTGCACACGGCACATATCACCACCCTAATGGGCTCACTAGGTACAATACTACCACTAGCCATAAGGTTCACATTCTTCATCTCAAGTGCCTCTAACTTCTTAGTTACGGTATTCATTTTGGCACTCATGTCATCTACCTCTCTTAATGTGAACTTGCCTCCCCCTTGCACATTCAAACTAGAGCTAGGATTTTGTGTCCTAGTTGTGCCCCAATCTCTTGTATTTTCTGATAGAAAGTCAAAAAACTCATAAGCCTCATCCGGGGTTTTCTCATAAAGCTCTCCATTACACATTGTCTTAAAGAATCTCTTAAGCTCCGAAGAAAGGGAAGTGAAGAAATTACTAATCATTCTCTATATCTCTTGACCATGGTAGGAACAAGAGTTCAATAACTCTTTGTACCTTTCCCAACATTAGTAGAAAGTTTCACTGACATGAGGGGTAAATTGGGAGATTTGGCGACGAATGGCCCCTGTTTGGTGCTTCGAAAAGTACTTTTGAAAGAACTCACCTTAGAGGTGATCCCAAGACACTATCGACCTAGGGCGAAGAGAATTAAACCATGCCTTAGCTTTATCCTTGAGTGAAAAAGGAAAAAAGTTTAAGCCTCACGGTCTCTATGGGACATTGATTTTGGTCATCAAGGAATATGATGCAAATGTCAATGAACTCCTTAAAACGAGCATATGGTCGTTCCTTATCCAAACCATTGAATTTTTGGATAAGTTACATCATGCTCGACTTCAAACTCAATGCATGGTAATTGGGAGGGAGGACAAATGCACAAATGTTGACTTTGACGAGTAGGATTAATATAATCCCTTAGTGATCCAAATGGAGGCAATTGTGCCTCACCCTAGCTATGCACACTCTCGTTCCCGTGTAAGCTCATGTTATTCTCTCTCTCATCATTCGGATGAAAGTTTGGTGGGTTGGGAGGAAAATTCTCTGCATATGGTGGAAGATTAGCCATATTTTCTAGGTTTTTGTGGAGGTAAGACATGTGGAAGGACGAATTGCTTGAAGAAATGTTTCTCCAAAGGTGATCGGTAGAGTCCCAACCCCAATGATGCATGCATAATGAATGCAAGATGCAATGCACACAAAATAGCGCACCACGCCTCAACACATCATACACAAACAATTCTCAATAATTTCACCCTTCCAAACCTCTAATCTCCACATGCAAACACCATTGATTCAATAATCAATTTCACCTAACCTATCCTCTAATCTCCACATACAAAGTAATACCACCAAGTAGTAAGTAAGCATAAAGGCCTAATCGCCTCTAACAATACCGCCCAAAGATGAATGCAATGCAATCCATTAACAAACATAATTAACTCTAAACTAGTTATACTAAACTAAACTAAGCACATAAATGGATGGAACGTCGTTACCTGAGACCTAAGCCGAAGATCACATCATTGTTATACATAAGCAATCCGCTTATTGTATCAACTCAAGGTTCATCCAATTCTTATCAATTGAGAGAATTAACAATCCAATGAGATAATTCAATAAGATCATGGGATACCTTCAATGGAGACCATAGATCCTTTGACTGTTCTTCACAATTGAACCCAAATAGGAGCTTAGCTACTCATTTCCATTGATGAATTGAGAATTTGAATTGAATACAATATGAAATTGGGATTGAGATGACGAAATGTATTGATAATACTTGAATTACAATGTAAATCTCTGTACAAGAAACTATCTCTAAGCTCTCTATAAACTGAAATACGTACAGAAATTCATAGATCCCTATTCTAAGTACAAAAACTGATTTTATAAGCTAAAAAATAAGCCGTTGATCGTTCGAACGGTCTGGGAAACCGTTCGAACAACCTTCTAGCGGTCTTTCAACGGCCAAAATTAAGCCACTGTAATTTTGAATGGTTTCACATAGGCTCTTTCTGGTCTCTGTATCTAGAAAAGTGTTCAAACGCCATCAATGACCGTTCGAATGGTCACTTTATGCTTTTGCCCTCCGATACTCTAATTTGTTTCTTTTAAACTTGGTACTTATAAAACAACCATAAAATGATACTAGGATCATAATATAACTTAAATTGATAAAATACTACTAAACTAAGAATAACAACTAGCTATTTAGAGGATAATAATTATACTTTTGGAGTGTAATCAATGTTGGGTTAAGCACTAAAAATGAATAGGGTGGACTTAACTTGAACAATAAAAAAATTTGGACATCAAAATTAGGTTTTGGGCTAGGCTCCCTTAGGCTATACCCTAGGGGAGCCTCTAACTTCCCTCCACCCTTGCTTGTGAAAAGAAAAAAAAAAAATTCTTTCATTTATACTTATATAAGATCAAAACAAATTTTCATGGAGTTTTAAATGAGTTGTTAATATGATATCAGAGTAAGCAAGCTCGAGTATTCAAATCTTACCACCTATGAGCGTATCAGTTAATACTTTCAACCTATTAATACTTTCATCTGGTCAGCTTGTGAGTATGATCACACATGAAGTTTATATGGTTCATGTGGATGGAGACTCCACAAGAGTTTAAGAAAGTAGTTGCTTAAAGTGCCTAAAAACAAATCAATTTTAATGTATTGACACTGGGAAAACATAAAACGGGGGGGGGGGGGGGGGGGGGGGAGGATTTCTAATTGCCTAAAAATAATCATTACTCCATTTCCAAACAGTGCATCCTTCACAGATTGCCATTGGATAACACTAATTGCAACAAGAGGAAACATAAGCCCAACCATTAATCCAATTTATGATCTATTATTTGTTTAGAGTGGAGACTCTAGAAACCGCATGAATGACGTGGTGAGGATTAGGACTCTCTATACAAAATAATACAACTCATATGACTACATATTTGTTAGGCTAAGTATGTGATAAACCAAAAAACATAAAATAAAAAAAAATACTAAGAAAAACACATTTTTGTGAGGCTAGTTTGGATCAGCTTAAGTTGCCTTATTTTAGTTAATTATGGCTTTTTTACTACATTTTTTTGGCCAAAAAATTAAAAACACAACCTAAAAGCATGTAGAAGGTAGAAATTGAATGTTATTTAAAAAAAGCTAGTTAAATAAGATGATAAATAAGTTGATCCAAATAAGCTACTAACATATACCTCAAATAAATATAGTTTGATCCGTAATGACAATGAAAATTCTTTCTAGAAGGAAACTCATGAAATTTGGATCAAACTACTGAAATTTTTTAAAATAAAATTCTACAAACATTTTTGAGAGCATATTTTAAAGGGACTAAACTCTTAAAAGATTTGGAAAATCTCTATAAATGTGCATCTCATAATTTCTACTAGTTTTTCACACTTTTAAAATTTGTTTTTCAGCAATAATACATAAATGTTATAGTAAGGTTCTATTGATATAAATGTTTTAATGAATCATGAAAATTTTATGATACTATATATTACTACTTAAACTCTGCCCTTAAACCTCAGACTGCCATCATCAAACATCAACCAGTCCCCAGATTCCTCAACTGATTGAAGTCGTGCTTGAACAGACTCTGCCTCTAAATATAAGCTCTAAGCCTCAATCACCTTAGCCAAAAGCATAGGGGCGGCTACCAAACTACAAACCACACCTTGATTTGGTTTCTGCTCAAATTGGAGTCGCAATCCACCTAAATCCTCCATCATCTTCCACTCATGAAATAGCCACACAAGAAAAAACCATACGAGTCTTACGACTCAAAGCATCAGTGATTGTGTTTAAAAAATGTAATTATAAGGCTTTAACTAGTGCTTTGCTAGTGTTAGTTTATGATTTTATGTGTTTTTAGTTATGTTTTAGTACTAAGTTTATTATGTTTTGTATAGGTTTTGAGATTAAATGGGAGGATTTCGGATACATTTTGGACATAGGTTTTAAGAGGATGCTGCTAGAGTACAAGCTATTGAAGCTGTGGTACAAGCTGCTGAAGCACGCAGAGCTGAAATTTTGGAAGGCCATATTTCTCAAACCAAGAAGGCTATCAGGGCTCATAATATGTCGATTCCATACAACTTTTTGAGATCTAAAACTTTCATGAAGGCATACTGGCCATCTGGAGACCTATTCGGACAGACCGTCCGGACGGGCAGTGGTCGTGTTGGTGAAACTGCAAAAAATTGATTCAGTCTGGAGGGCCGTCCGCAAGCTTTCCAGACGCCCCGCCGCGGCAAAAACATGTTAGGGTTAGGATTGATATCTTTTTAAGCCCATATGAGTTCTTTTAAGTTAGGGAGAGTTAGGAAACTTTAGGGAGAGTTAGGAAACGTTAGAGTTAAAATAGTTTTAGGAGTAGGAGTAGTTTTATTGATCTTTTCATCTTTCAAGAATCCTAATTTTTGTATTCATTTCATTTTTCTTCATATTCAAGATTTGATGTTCTTTTAATTGTTGCAAGCTTTCAATATAATTTTCATGTGCTTTCTTATGGCTTTAAGTTACTAAATCTTTTTCTTGGCATGGATTGAAAAGGTAAGTAGGTTACGGGTAGATATTCAAGATAGTTCTTATTTTCTAAGACTTCAAGATCTTGGATCAAGATTCATTTTATCGCCCATGAATATCTTTGAAAACAATATTCTTGATCATATCTAGCATGTATGTATAGATTGATTTACAAGCAGGGATACATATACCTAGAATTTTTGATAAGGGTGTTGATTATAATTGTTTACTTATTCCTATTAGGAGTACTTCAGAAATCTATTGTTCATGATTAAACTTCAAACATCCTTTGTAGACAAGTTTATAAACTGGGACAGGTATGAATAAGACCCTAGTATGAACACTAGTAAATAACGGAATATTAACTTCAAGAGGGCAATCGAATCTTGAGTTTCTTTAATCACAGCTATCTCGAGGATCTACTTGTAGGCCTATTAACTGGATCAGTCCTGCCAAGACCTTTTGCTTATTGTTATGCAATCAAGCTTTCTTAGTATAAATTTATTTTCATTACCTAGAATAATTTCTCAAACCAAATCTCAAATCAAATTTTCCCTTTACATTCTAGAGTTGTTTTTCTTGAGAGTTCTACTTTCTCAAAGTGAGTTTTAATAGATTCCATCCATATTCCCTGTGGTTCGACCTCGGACTTACCGAGTTATTATTACTGCATAGCAACCGTACACTAGCAGATATAAATTGCACTATTCAGGAGTGATCAATCAGCAATACATTTGCCTTACTAGGGTGGTAATGCAAAGCGAAGTCATAAGCCTCCAAATACTCCATCCAATGCCTTTGCCTTATATTCATATCTCTCTGAGTAAATAGATACTTCAGACTCTTAAAGTCTCAAAACATCACAAATCTTTCCTCATAAAGGTAATGCCTCCAAGACTTTAGAGCAGAAACCACAGTTGCTAACTCTAGATTATGAGTATGATAGTTAAGCTCATGCAGTCTCAACTGGTCTTAAACCTTAAGCCATAACCTTCCCCTGCTGTATCAGTACACAACCCAAATTGTCTTTGGACGTATCACAATAGACGATGTACCCCAAACCATGTGTCGGAACTACCAGTATAGGTGCACTGTAAGCACCCCATTTTTGATCGATCGGCAGTCTACACTCCGTCTAAACTTGTTTTTAAGTCATTATGGGCATATTCCTATCGAAACCAGTTCTCTAGGTCCAAATCCCATCTGTCCATCGCTTTGCGGGCATCTCAAGCCCAAATAGAGGCAAAATGACCAAAATGCCCTTAGGGGCATTGTCCTTTCCTTTCTGATTCCAATCCCACTCTCGAGGCAGTTTATTCCTCGAGACGGTTCCAATCCAGGCATGTCTTTTCGAAGACAGTAAGACCCCTTTCCAATCCCTCTCTCGAGACAGTTTATTCCTCGAGACGGTTCCAATCCAAGCGCGTCTCTACGGAGACGGTAAGACCCCTTTCTAATCTCACTCTCGAGACAGTTTATTCCTCGAGACGGTTCCAATCCAGGCGCGTCTCTTCAGAGACGATAAGACCCCTTTCCAATCCCACTCTCGAGACAGTTTATTCCTCGAGACGGTTTCAATCTAGACACGTCTTTTTGAAGATGGTAAGACCCCTTTCCAATCCCTCTCTCGAGACAGTTTATTCCTCGAGACGGTTCCAATCCAAGCGCGTCTCTTGGGAGACGGTAAGACCCCTTTCCAATCCCACTCTCGAGACAGTTTATTCCTCGAGATGGTTCCAATCCAGGCACGTCTTTTCGAAGACGGTAAGACCCCTTTTCAATCCCTCTCTCGAGACAGTTTATTCCACGAGACGGTTCCAATCCAGGCACGTCTTTTTCGATGACGGTAAGACCCCTTTCCAATCCCTCTCTCGAGACAATTTATTCCTCGAGACGGTTCGAGTAGCAAAACTACTCACAAAACCGTTAGAGTAGCGGAAATACTCACAAATAGGTCGATATAGGGAATTGGCAACAAATCCTTGTGTCACGACGACCGTCGTTAGAGTGGCGGAAACACTCAAAACCCAGGTCAACACCAGTGTCTGTTAGCCCGCTTCGGTGAAAAATGACCAAACTACCCTTTGGACCTTTTCCGGTCAAGATGACCATTTTACCCCTAGGCATCTGAATGCCCCGGGAATCACGCCGGCTCTGGGTATCAAACCGGTAACCCTCTGAGACTACCTTTTATAGGACTCTCAACCTTCCTTTATCTTTTCGGATCATTCCGAGTCAGTTCCAGCCAACCCGGTACAAAATGACCGTTTTGCCCCTGGTGGGCTGGTTTCCTTTTTCGACCACACCGGCTCTGGGTATCAAACTGGTAACCTCCTGAAACTACTTTTTATAGTGTTCTCAACCTCCTTTTACCTTTTCGGATCATTCCGAGTCAGTTTCGGCCAACGCGGTGCGAAATGACCGTTTTGCCCCTGGTGGGCCGGTCTCCTTTTCCGACCACGCCGGCTCTAGAAATCAAACCGGCAACCTCTGGAAACATTCTGAATAATGTTTCCAGATCCCAAGTCTTCTTCCGGGACAGTCCGAGTCTGTCCCGGCAGTTTCCCAGTCCGACTGACCGTTTTGCCCCTAAAAGCCCGGTCAACCCTTTCGACCCGTCTTATCCTCATTTCTCAAGTCAAATACCTCCAGGACACTATTTTAAGTGTTCCTGCTCCTTTCCGGCCTTCCGGGTCATTCCTGGCTCCTTCAAATCATTCCCGGACTTTCCGGAGTTACTCCTAGTGAAGCCAGGCTAAAAATTACATGGTAGTCACTAGTACAGGCGCCCAAATCTAGTCAAAGATACGTTGCTTGCCGACCTTAAACCTTTCCTAATTGGCTGGCACCAATAGTAGTGGCGCCAAGCCAAAAAATGGCCTGGCGCCACTCCTAGTGGCGCCAGTGTAAAATTTGCCCTAGCGCCACTGCAATAGGCACCAGTGTTGTCCAACTTCTATAAATATAGAGTCTCATTCAACGTGAAAAGGATCCGCAAACTTAACCTAAAAATCCTATAATTCGATATACAGAGCTCGAGCACTCCCTAAACCCTAGCCTCCTTAGGTTCTCCAAACCCTAGCCACTATACACAAACCCTAGCCTCCTATACACTCATACACTCCCCCAAACACTAATACACTAGCCTTCAACCATCCTTTGAAGACTTGAAGAGCTGCCATCCAAAGCTTGAAGACAACTCTTGAAGACTGAAAATGAAGATCAAGACAAAGACCGAAGACAGCACGGTGCACAAAATAAACAAGACATATGGTAGGCTCCCTATTTAAATTTTCGCACTTCCCCCCTCTCTCTTCTCTCTCCTAACCCACTTGGGTTTTCTCTATTTTAATCCCCCATCTCTTTCCCCCCCTTTCTTTGCATGCTTGAAACAAGGGGACTCGCGGTTCATGTGTAGGATTAGACTGTTGGAGAGTCACTGTGTCGGGGGCTTTCTTCTAGTCTAACCAGAGACCACGTGGGTCTGGCCCCCCTAATTATGTGGTGAAGCCTTAGCCTTGTATATTCACGACCCCAAATTGCATTGTGCATATCATAGTCTTGCATCTTCCAAAATCCGTTTTCAAAGTTGTTTTCAAATCGTTTTAAACTTGTTTTCAAAATTGCATCAAAATCTCTTTTTCAAAACATGTTTTCAAAATCACAATCCTAGGGTGATTCTAGCTTTTCCATGGCTAGGATTGCTTTAGGAAAGTGTTACATTTAAAGTGACCAATTCGGTCCATATTTTCGAAATCTTGTTGTTTTCAAAACCGCTTTCCTAAAGTGGTTCTAGCCCTCTTATGGTTAGAATTGCTTTAGGAAAGTGAGATGTTTTTACACCTTCTAAAAACTCTCTTTTCAAAAAGTCTTTCTTCCTAAAAATCTCTTTTTCAACATACTTTCCTAAAACTCTCCTCTCCAAAATTGTTTTCAAAAACTCCCTTCCAAAATCTATTTTCCAAAACTCCCTTTTTCAACTCCTTTCCAAAATCCTCCCCCCAAAATCCGCTTTCTAAAAACGTTCCCCAAAAATCTTTTCAAAAACTCTCTCCAACAATCTTCAACCAAAAACCTTTCTAGAAGAACTCTCTCCAAAAGTCTTTCCAAAAACTCTACTTCCAAAATCTTCCGTCTAGAAGTTCCCCTTTAGGATTTTCCTTCTAAAATCTACGATTCTAAAAACACACTTTCCAAAACTCCTTCTCTTTAAAATCCCTTTCCAAAAACTCTCTTTAAATTCACTTTCCAAAAACTCCTCCCTAGGATTCCCTTCTAGAAAATCTTCGTTTCCAAAAACGCACTTTCCAAAAACTCTTTTCTTAAAGCCCAAGTCAAGCCCTAGAACCCACCATTAGGAAACCCTAATTTTCTTTCCAAAAACATGGTTTTCAAACTTGTCCCAAACCTAGGTTTCCAAAACCTCTTGTTTTCTACATCAAAACTATCCTTGTTTTCAAAACCTATTTTCTACATCGAAACTAGAATTTTTCAAATCTAGGGTTTCTAGAATCTTCCCTTCCAAATCCTTGTCAAATCAAATCTTCCCTTTAAGAAACCAAATCCAATCTCTCCGTTTAGGAAACTAGATTCTATCCTCCGTTTTTGGAAACAAAATCAAACCTTCTCTTTTAGAAACAAAATCCAATTCCTTCCAAATCCAAATCTTTCTTAATTCAAATCCTTCCTAAACTTCCACTTTCCTCAACCTTAAGTTTCCAAAACTTGAACATAAAAATCTTTCCTAAATTTTAAAACTCAATTTTCAAATCTTTCCTAATTCAACCCTTTTCTAATTCTACCCTCTTTCTAAATCTCAACTTTTCAAATCTAAGCTTTCAATTCTTTCCTAAACTCAACATTTCCTAATCTTAAGATTTTCTAAAACTCAAACTCTAAAACTTTCTAAATCTTAAACTTTCTAAATTTCAAATCTTTCCAAATTCAAAACTTTCTAAGTTCAAAACTTTCTTAAGTTAAATTTTTCTAAACCTAAATCTCTCCAAAATTCTAAACTTTTCAAAACTTCAACATCTTTCCAAATCTAAGACTTTTCTAAACTCAAAACTTTCTTAATTCAAACATTTCCTAAACTAAAAACTTTCCTTTTTCAAACCTTTCCCAAAACGAAACTTTCTTATATTCAAAACTTCCTTGTTTTCAAAACTTTCCAAATTCAAAACTTCCCTTTTTCAAGCATTCCAAAAATTCAAAACTTTCTTAACTTGAAACTTTCCAAATTCTAAACTTTTCTCAAACTAAACTTTTCTTAATTCAAAACATTTCTAAATTCAATACTTTCCCATTTCAAAACTTTCCTAAAGTTGAAAACTTTCTTAAACCCAAAGCTTTCTTAAGTTGAAACTTTCTTAAATTCAAAACTTTCCTAAACCTAAAACTTTCCTAAATTTAGAACTTTCCTAATTCGAAAACTTTCCTAAATTCAAAACTTTCCTAATTCGAAACTTTCCTAAATCGGACCTTTCCTAATTCTAACATCTCCTAAAATCCAATCTTTCCAAATCTTCCAAGCCAAGTCAAATATTTCCTAGGTCTCTTCTCTTTCCTAAGTCTAGGTTTTCTTAAACCTTCTCTTTTCCAAAACAAGTCCAAATCTATCTTTTCAAATCAAAGTCCAATCTTTTCCAAAATATCAATTTCCAATCTCCTCTTCTAATCTCAAATCAAATCCAATTTTCAATTCAATCTTTTTCTTCCAATCCAATCTCTCTTTTCAAATCAATCTATTTTCAATCGAACTCTTGTCCGAACTACGACTGACCTGATTCCCCCAAAGGGATACGTAGGCAACCTTCATAGGTGCGGTCACAACACTTTTCAAACTTTCAATTCCACCCTCATGGGTGCGGTCTCCACATTTTTCAAACCTCAAATTCCAATTTCAAAATTTCCATTGACAAATTTCTATTTCCAAATTTTCAAATTTTCCAATTTTAATTCCATCTCTTCAAATCTATTTTCAAATCAAATCAATTTCAAATCAATCTTTTTCTAAATCTATTTTTCCATTCTCTTATTTTGTACTTGCATATCATGCATCATGTTAGTTTTCAAACATTGTTTTTCTAAAGTGAACAGAGTTGAACATTTGTTAATTAAAGACTCTCATAGGTGAATCTAGGGTAGATTGACATGTAGGTACCGAAAGGGCGGGGTAGGGTGATAGCTTAGTGCGTCTTCCCTACACGTAACCAACCCCCGAACCTAGAATCACTGATTTCAAAGACCAAAAAGGAGTTATTTTTTAAAAAGGGCTAAATGTTTTCCAGAGGTTGCCAAACAACCTGTTTTCTTAAAAACCCTCTCTTGAGGAGATATTTTCAAAATCGTTTTTCAAAAACCCTAAGTGTAGTTTTCAGCTTATGCTTAGTTTTTAGGTGACCTAACTCACCTTAATCAAGTTAGGTGGCGACTCCGAATCTTTTTCAAAAGCCCTTTATTCAAATCTATTTTCAATTCAAACCTAGTCGCACTCATTCTTCTAGGAGGGTGAGTTCTAACGAGAGAGTACAACATTTTTTCCGCTTGTGTGAGTATTCATCGAGTGCGAAAAATCTGGGCGCGACAGCTGGCGACTCCACTTGGGACACTTAGAGGGTGAGGCCGTAGTCGTGTCTCTTTACCCTTCACCCATGTAGAGTCTTCAATTAACTTGGTTCAATCCTATTCACTTTAAATTTTCAAAACTAAATTTCCAAAATTATGTTCAAAAAAAAAAAAAACATGCCTTTATTCATATTATCTTGTATTATGTTTGTCATCCACATACTGACACTTGCATCTTTGTTTTGTAGGTGCGCTTTTTGTTTAAATTTTATTAATTGCTTTGCATGAATGTGATGTACAGGATAAATGGGAGTTGTTGGGCACTTTCCTCCACTTTTAAAAATCACACACACACACACACTGCATGTGCACTTGCATTCTGCATACTTGCATACCCTGATATGTCCTTTCTAGTTAGAAAGGGGGAACGGTATATTGGTTGTGGGCAAGATGCTGTGTCAGTTTCTTCGCCTACGGCCTCTTGATGGTTCCCCCGCTTGGATCACCAACCGATCATGGCACCACCTCAGGGAGTAGGCCTAGGTTTGAAGATCCGGGGACCGAGCCTTTTAGGACGCATTAGTCAACCCTCAACCTCATACTCATATAGACACCATGCATAGCCGAACCTCTACCGGATTTAAGACACGAGCACCGTTTTCAAACTCACGGAGGAAAGGGCGACTGCTCTTACTTTCATTTATACCTGTCTATTCCTGCTGTTATAATGCTTATAATGCCTGTCTAACTGTTCATGCATGCATGTTTACTTCAATTGTGCCTTCTCTCCTTATACTTTTTGCATATTCATGTTCATGCATTCAATATTCAGTGTCAAGACAAGAGTTCCAAGTAACTCAAGTCACTGCATTCTCATGCATATGATTAACCCCTTGAGAGTGACACCAAGGTCACTCTCCCTTGCATTAAACCTACCCAAACCCTAAGGGTTCCCACGTAACCCTAAGGACTCATTGCATGCATCTCAATTCATTCCATAAGAGGGGCCCCAATCCCTCTATGCTCACGGAGATAGGGTTGCTAAGAAGACAAGCGGCAATCAATCAACAAGGTCTCTCAGCGACCTCCTTGACATCAAATCCAAAGAAGGTGAATCTGAAGACTCAAGAGTAGTTTAGGGTTTCCCTTTGTAAAAGTAGATAGGTGGAAGTCCAAAGGAAAATGTTCCCCCTCCCCCTATTAAAATGTATTTCAATTCTTTTGTATCTCAAACACAAAATTTAATGTACTTCTTTATTTTTATGAATGAATGCATGGATGATTGAAGGTTCCTACCTGACGGTAAGGTATCTGCATACAGGGGCAAACCCCCTATCTCCAAAAGTGAGCCAATACATCATGAATAGTTCCCCTCTTTAAGAGGGGCACCTTAGAACATGCATTGCATAAAGACTTGTCAAGGTCAAACACTGACTCTTTCCTTTTGTTGGTTTTAGGTACCTTCCCTCGTTCCCCAATCTTACAAGCATGGAATTGCTTACTCTTGATACTTTAACTCAACTATTAGCAGAGACAAAAGGAGTCAAGCATAAGATGACCGAAATGGAAGGCATCCTTTCCTCACTCTTATCCCACACAACCCGTGAGCAAGCAGAGTCCTTGCAGGCCCAAACCCATGATGGACGAAAAAGGATGAAGAAAGAAGATCATGACTATGCCGCCACCATTGCTTCCCAACAACCTCCCCAGGCCGAGGGCCTTGCTCGAATGCCTTCCAAACCACCCCCTAACCAAACATAAGGATTATATGACCTTTCCTTCGGATATCATCCCGACCCTTTTGGCCCTGCCACCGAAAATGGTCCCATTTTGAAACATACAACCCAAAGCCCTTTCAATTCCCGAACCATCAACCCAGCTGTGACCTCACCAAAACTTGGTCCCCAATCATCAAAAACATCTGCAATACCTCCTCGGACTAGGCGAACAAACGGGAAAAAGCGGACATTTACAAAACTCGCATGCTCACAGACCGCGGCTTATTTTGGCCTCTTAGCAGCTGGATATCTGAAACCTGTACCTGCTCAACCCCAGCCCAATCCTTTGCCTCATTACTTCAAATCTACAGCAAGCTGTAGGTATCACTCGGATAGCCAAGGACATGATACCGAAGATTGTTTGGCACTCAAGCATAAGATTCAAGACCTGATAGATAATAAGATCATTGGGATACGACCAGCAAATCCTTCTCCGAACGGCTTTGCAAACCCTCCACTGGACCATGCTGTCAACATTATTACAAAGTTTGGTAACAACAAGGTTTGTTTTGCTGCATGCCAAGAGATATATTATAAGGACGGAGAGGAAATGGAATGCGAAGATGCCTGGTCACAGTGTAACCCCGATGAGATGCCGATCCCCGAAGACAAACTTACATATGAGTCTGTGAAGAAAATTGATGAGGAATTGTCCAAACTCTGTAATAAAAATCCCACATTGTGTACACCTGAGGAGCATCGAGCCCCAATTGGAGGCCAGAGCAAAAAACCCCGGGCACGACCTATCGAGTTGGACGAATATGAATCGCCCGAGTGGTTTGTTAGAGAAACTCCGGAGCAAACAAATGAAGGCCAGACAATCAAGAAAGCTGACAATTATATCATCACCGCCAACTCACTTGGAACTCCGGGAGAAGCATCTGCCTATCCTGCCTTAGCTGAAAATCTCAACCGTGGATGGAATGCAGACGAGGGCACAGGCCCAAGACCTTACTAGAAATAGGTTCCTTGCACAAGCGTACAAGAGAGGGGTGTTTTCACCCACTTTCTTTCTATCCCTTTTACTTCTTGTTTTTAAATTAATGCTTACATTTTCTTATTGCTGAAGAACTTTATGCTTTTCGTAAAAATAATAATAATAATCAAATGACAGTCTTTTATTCCATTGTTGTTGTCTTGTCTTCCCCGAGGAATGGTAACTACTCTCTACGCAAGGGGCATGGTTTATCTTATGGAATGATCCAACTTAAAGGGATGATAGTATGAGACAACCACTCACCAAATGATTAGCTTTCCACAGAGAGAGAGAGGATAAAGATGAGTGAGGATACTACCCCAAAAGCAGCACTTACAGGACTTCGAAGCTAAGCGATGTGTGGCCAGTTTATCAAAATGAAGAGGAGCCATCTTTCATTTCTCCACATATAAAGAATAAATAACTGAATAAATAACTA
Organism: Euryodendron excelsum; assembly: GCA_033060915.1. Lineage (NCBI taxonomy): Eukaryota > Viridiplantae > Streptophyta > Magnoliopsida > Ericales > Pentaphylacaceae > Euryodendron > Euryodendron excelsum. Next base: position 20,027,974 of record CM065397.1, read on the forward strand.
AATGTGCTCATATTCCCTTTGCTTAACCCCTAGTGCCTCGCGGAAAGCAAAAATTTTCTTTGTCAACCCTGATCCAAGACTGTCCTCCCCACACTGGGGCAAACAATAGTTGAAAACTCTAGGAGTGGTGTCCACCTCTATCATGCTAGGCAGCAATAAAAGCTCTATAGATCAAACAATCTAATTCAAAGTGAGGAGAGGCCCTCATTTCATTTCTCATACAGTCAAAAGTAACCCCTTGCCAAACCCGTTGAGCCACTTATCCTTTCTTAACAAAACCCCAACCTAAGGATCACCGCCCACACTAGGTATATTGAGCTACCAAGGGAAAAGGTTTAAGGGAAAAGGGTTAAAGAATTGTTCCGTTTCATAAAAGAAAAGAAAAGAAAAGAAATAGAAAGAAAAAACAAAAGAAAAGAGTTGCCAAGGGGCAAGAGCCAAAAAAAAAAAATCCTTTAAGGAAAGGCCTGAAGAAAATTATGATTGAATTATCTTCAAAAGCATATAAGAAGATCAAATGAGAAGAAAGTTATGTCTATCTCAAAAAGGTATATAGAAAGGGTGAAAGAACAAGGTCATTTTCACCCTGAAAAGAATATGGCCAAAAGCGAGAAGGAAATTTAAAGGTGATCCTAGGTTACAAGGAAACCGAGTAGGTATAATAGGTTTGAGCCTTTACCCTTTCTTGCAAAGCCCCGAAACCATGGCCTACATTACAACCCTATTAAAGTCTCCTCTGATTGAAAGCAGATTGCTTGATCTAAATGAGTTAGATACGCTGCCAAAGCTAAAAAAAAAAAAAAAAAAAAGATGCTAATCCTACTGAAAAAGGGTTAAAGACAGTTTGGATCTAAACCATGCTGAAAACAACATTGAATTTGAGCCTACATATCCCGTTGTTTCTAAAACCCCATAACCTAGCCTACATTACGGTCCTAAACAAAGTCTTCTCGGATTAAAATGGCTGGCCACTTATCGCTCTGCCAAAGGTCAGGTAAGTTGTTGCTAAGACCCCGAGAGTCGAGAGTCTCAGCCCAATAACCCTATACACTAACCCTACGACAAAGAGTTGGGGGCGATCAAGAGGTTGAGTAAAGTACGAAATGCTATCATCCAATCGAGGTAAGGTTGAGCCAAAAGAGAGGCTAAACCCCCGAAAAGGAGGGAGTTACCATTCCCAGGGCTACAAGTCTAACAACACCCTGTGTCATTCTATTAACATATTTCTAACCTTTGCATTTGTTTAAAAACAAAAGAACAAAAAAAATTTCAGCATGGCCTTTGCACACATAGGATATAACTCCTTGTAGAAATAGGAGTCATTAGCATCAACTCATGGAATAAATATCACATGCATCTGATCATATGCCTAGCTGTAAAGATCATAAATGTATCTGTCTATTTATGCATCTAAGTACCATAAATATTCATTTATGTACAAAATATCAGAATAAAACTGTCTAACATAAATACAACTAAGGGACCAGGGGCCAAAGAGGATCAGAGTCTCCACAAGGGGTATCAATCACAAGTCGAAGTTGATGTCATCTGGATCAAAATCCCCGAAGCCCGGCATCAGAGGAGGTGGATAACTACTCAAAGCACCACCATCCTGCAAGGAAGACAGACCCGAAATCAGTTGCATACAAAAGGAACTAAGCAACAGCAGAGCAATAAGGAGCAAAGAGAGAATAACTTACCCCCCCACCACCCATCTGAGATAGCCGAGCCCTCAGGGAAGCTACCTCGGCCTGGTACTGGTCCCGCTCCATCTGGTACTGGTCTCTCTGGTCTCTCACAGTAGTAAACTCGGCCTGGGGTACATATCCTCAGGCTCGGTGCCACAAGTCAACCACCTCCTGGCCAACAGCGTACCCGCCGACTACTATCTCAAACCGGGTGAAGGCACCAACCGAATGAGCCCCGAAGTGCGTAACATAATCCGTATCCAGAGGAAACAAGAACTCGGCATCTGGCTGGCGCTCCTGGTAGGGGATGGGCACTCCTGCCACCAGGGCTCCAAACATATACTCTGGTGGAGCTCCTGCTGATTGGAACTCCTCATGAAACTGCCGCCAGTGTCGCTCTCCAAGATAGGACTCCCAGGTGTCATCACTGAGAAAAGCAGCTCTCGATAAGGACAACGGGACAAGGTACCGGACTGTCTCGTAATGGACTGATCCAATGAAGGGCCGCCAGGTCACATCCCTCGCCTCAATCAGCTCCAGGTTAGCCCGGAGCGTCACGAAGTCAGTAATCTCCGATCGCTGGGCTACCCGGTCACGAGCCCACCTCAAAGCACGAGGATAGAGATCATCCTCAACAACTGCAGGGTGATGCACCGGCAGGTACTCGTAACTCCACCAGACAAGGAAGGGCCAAAAGCTAATCATGCTACCCCAACGAGAAGAAGTCCGAACCCGCATCGATCGAAGAAAGCAGCCAAAAGAAAAGGACCCCCAGTCCAACTCAAACAAAGCTCCCAGATCGGCTACTATACTCACCAGACGACACGGCACGAGTGACTTGTTGTTGCAGAAGTAGCTAAAGATGATGTACAACACAAGTCGCCGTCTCATGATGTCCCGCCGGGCAGGCGATGGCTCAGTAGCAAAAGTACGCTCATCTTGACTAATCCAAGAGACCGAGAAAGCGAAACGCTCAGGATGAGGCAAGTCCAACAGCAAGCAGGCCTCGTCCCTGCTGACTGGGTGCAAGGTGATCCGCCGGCCGACAAAGGAGAGCCCCGTAATAATCGCCCAATCTAAAGGAGTAGGACCTAACTCAAAGCCGACAAAATGGAAGGTCCCAGTCTCCCCGAACCACCTCTCAACAAGTGCTAGTACCAAATGCCGGTTCAGGCGGTTAGCCTGTAATCCCATAAAAGTGCCGAATCCGATCTCCGCCAAGAAGGCACGATATGATGGGGCAGCCCGCTGCATGGTCACAAACACCTGATGAACAGCCCCTCTGAAAGCTGTATGTACCCGCGGAGGCAGCAAGTGCTGTCTAGAATACACGCTGGGATGATAGGCAAGATCCCCGAGTAGTGGGACATCCGGTATCTGCAGATCTCCCAAGTCGGCGTCTGTCTGCCTACGCCTGGAAGAAGCTCTCCCATAGCCGGTCACCTGATCCCCAGGGCCCGGTACCTCCTCCTCGGCATCAATCTCCTTGGCAAAAGCCTGCTCAACCAGAGGAAAATGGTCGACAGGTAGTCTACTCCACTGCCCACTCTAGCTGGATGAAGATCGTCCGGTAGATCGTCGACTATCTCTAGATCGACTAGAGCCACCAGCAGAATCTATCCGGGCCGCCTTCCCCGAGCGGCGCCTCCTCTCAGAACCATCATCACTCGTGTCTGCTATCCTGAAAAGGTAAGCCAAGGTAAGTGATGTTAATATACCATCCATGCAGTTTAAATAACAGTAAAATAAAACAAACAAATAACACAAACAAGAAAAATAAAAGATTTCGAATAATAAATCAAAAACAAAATTTTCACACTTCTTGATTTTTCCAACTCTGAATCACATCTCAAGGGTTCTCTGCCTTTTCTCTTCAAAAAGATTTTATTTCGAACACTTCAACCAACTCTTTCCATAATTTCTAAAAATTTCGGCAGAGTCTCGTTTAAAAATGGCCCCTACAACACCCATGACATCAACATAAAATGCAAAATGTGCACTTTCCAACAATCACATGACAATGGCACCCGTGCACACTTTTCAATTTTTCAAAATTTTCAAAGCACATGTTTTATTTTTTAAATAAATCAATGGTTTTCAAACATCTTCCGAAATTTTTCAAAATCACCTCAATTGTTTTCGAAAATATTCCAATCTTTTTCCAAATTTCAAACTTTTAAAATTTCATTAATTTCTTGAATTTTCTAATTTTTTCTAATTTTCTAAATATTTTTCTATTTTTCAAAAAATAAAAAATTCACCGAGTTTTCAAAAAATCAAGAAACTTCATACGATTGTTAAACACATTTTTCTAAGGCACATTGCACAAAAACATAGCTAGAAAGCCCAATACCCATGCCTGTAGGAACAAATCCCCTAGTCCTGCAGAAAACCCTCTTCGCATAATCTGAAAAATCATTCAAATTCAATCAAACAACCATCAAAATGCAAAAACAACATCACCAAAGTGTTCAAAGCATATCAAAACATCAATTTTCACTATTCACATGATTCAAACGAGGTTCTGCACATCAAAATCAATAAAATTTGAAAAACTCACTTTTCGGGAGTTCTCCGGCGAAATCTTCTCTTCCGGCGACGTGGTCTCCTTCCGGCAATCACCGTGGTCTCCAAGAGGTGCCCTTTCAAGGTTCAAGTCAAGTCTCACGCAGAATCTCTCGGATTTGCAGAATTTCTCCAAAATGCCGTGGCTGTTCGAACCAGAAATTTTCTGGTTTTTAACTTTAAGCCTAGCGCCACAAGCAGAGGTGCCAGTTCTTTCTTGCCAAGGGCGCCACTACTAGTGGCGCAAATTATAAATTTTGGGCAGTTTTGCCCTTTTTCCCGCCAAAACTCGTTTTCGAAGGCCTTTTTGGCCCGTTATCTGTTTTCGACCCCCGTTGTCGAAAGATTTCCAATGTCCGTCCCTCCGACTGCCTCGCAGTCAACATGGGACTCTTACTTTTGTCGTTTTCTATCTTTGACAAGCAAAGACAGAAAAAGAGGGGCAGCTGTAAGCACCCCATTTTTGACCGCTCGGCAGTCTACATTCCGTCCAAACTTGTTTTCAAGTCATTATGGGTATATTCCTATCGAAACCAGTTCTCTAGGTCCAAATCCCGTCTGTCCATCGCTTCGCGGGCCTCTCAGGCCCAAATAGAGGCAAAATGACCAAAATGCCCTTAGGGGCTTTGTCCTTTCCTTTCCAATTCCAATCCCACTCTTGAGACAGTTTATTCCTCGAGACGGTTCCAATCCAGGCACGTCTTTTCGAAGACGGTAAGACCCCTTTCCAATCCCTCTCTCGAGACAGTTTATTCCTCGAGACGGTTCCAATCCAGGCACATCTTTTCGAAGACGGTAAGACCCCTTTCCAATCCCTCTCTCAAGACAGTTTATTCCTCGAGACGGTTCCAATCCAGGCGCATCTCTTCGGAGACGGTAAGACCCCTTTCCAATCCCACTCTCGAGACAGTTTATTCCTCGAGACGGTTCCAATCCAGGCGCGTCTCTTCGGAGACGGTAAGACCCCTTTCCAATCCCACTCTCGAGACACTTTATTCCTCGAGATGGTTCCAATCCAGGCACGTCTTTTCAAAGACGGTAAGACCCCTTTCCAATCCCTCTCTCGAGACAGTTTATTCCTCGAGACGATTCCAATCCAGGCGCGTCTCTTCGGAGACGGTAAGACCCCTTTCCAATCCCACTCTCGAGACAGTTTATTCCTTGAGATGGTTCCAATCCAGGCACGTCTTTTCGAAGACGGTAGGACCCCTTTCCAATCCCTCTCTCGAGACGGTTCCAATCCAGGCACGTCTTTTTGAAGACGGTAAGACCCCTTTCCAATCCCTCTCTCGAGACAATTTATTCCTCGAGACGGTTCCAATCCAGGCGCGTCTCTTCGGAGACGGTAAGACCCCTTTCCAATCCCACTCTCGAGACAGTTTATTCCTCGAGATGGTTCCAATCCAGGCACGTCTTTTCGAAGACGGTAAGACCCCTATCCAATCCCTCTCTCGAGACAGTTTATTCCACGAGACGGTTCCAATCCAGGCACGTCTTTTTCGATGACGGTAAGACCCCTTTCCAATCCCTCTCTTGAGACAGTTTATTCCTCGAGACGGTCCGAGTAGCGAAACTACTCACAAAACCGTTAGAGTAGCGGAAATACTCACAAAACTATTAGAGTAGCGGAAACACTCATAAATAGGTCGATATAGGGAATTGGCAACAAATCCCTGTGTCACGACGACCGTCGTTAGAGTGGCGGAAACACTCAAAACCCAGGTCAACACCAGTGTCTGTTAGCCCGCTTCGGTGAAAAATGACCAAACTACCCTTTGGACCTTTTCCGGTCAATATGACCATTTTGCCCCTAGGCATCTGAATGCCCCGGGAACCACGCCGGCTCTGGGTATCAAATCGGTAACCCTCTGAGATTACCTTTTATAGTACTCTCAACCTTCCTTTATCTTTTCGGATCATTCCGAGTCAGTTCCGGCCAACCCGGTACAAAATGACCGTTTTGCCCCTGGTGGGCTGGTTTCCTTTTTCGACCACACCGACTCTGGGTATCAAACTGGTAACCTCTTGAAACTAATTTTTATAGTGTTCTCAACCTCCTTTTACCTTTTTGGATCATTCCGAGTCAGTTCCGGCCAACCCGGTGCGAAATGACCGTTTTGCCCCTGGTGGCCCGGTCTCCTTTTCCGACCACGCTGGCTCTGGAAATCAAACTGGAAACCTCTGGGAACATTCTGAATAATGTTTTCAGATCCCAAGTCTTCTTCCGGGACAGTCCGAGTCTGTCCCGGCAGTTTCCCGGTCCGATTGACCGTTTTGCCCCTAAAGGCCCGGTCAACCCTTCCGACCCGTCTTATCCTCATTTCTCAGGTCAAATACCTCCAGGACACTATTTTAAGTGTTCATGCTCCTTTCCGGCCTTCCGGGTCATTCCTGGCTCCTTCAAATCATTCCCGGACTTTCCGGAGTTACTCCTAGAGAAGCCAGGCTAAAAATTACATGGTAGTCACTAGTACAGGCGCCCAAATCTAGTCAAAGATACGTTGCTTACCGACTTGAAACCTTTCCTAATTGGCTGGCGCCACTAGTAGTGGCGCCAAGCCAAAAAATGGCCTGGCGCCACTCCTAGTGGCGCCAGTGTAAAATTTGCCCTAGCGCCACTGCAACAGGCGCCAGTGTTGTCCAACTTCTATAAATACAGAGCCTCATTCAAACTGAAAAGGATCCGCAAACTTAACCTAAAAATCCTATAATTCGATATACAGAGCTCGAGCACTCCCTAAACCCTAGCCTCCTTAGGTTCTCCAAACCCTAGCCACTATACACAAACCCTAGCCTCCTATACACTCATACACTCCCCCATACACTCATACACTAGCCTTCAACCATCCTTTGAAGACTTGAAGAGCTGCCATCCAAAGCTTGAAGACAACTCTTGAAGACTGAAGGTGAAGATCAAGACAAAGACCGAAGACCGAAGACAGCACGGCGCGCAAAATAAACAAGACATACGGTAGGCTCCCTATTTAAATTTTCGCACTTCCCCCCTCTCTCTTCTCTCTCCTAACCCACTTGGGTTTTCTCTATTTTAATCCCCCATCTCTTCCCCCCCCCCCCCCCCCCCTTTTTTGCATGCTTGAAACAAGGGGACTTCCGATCCATGTGTAGGATTAGACTGTTGGAGAGTCACCGTGTCGGGGCTTTCTTCTAGTCTAACCAGAGACCACGTGGGTCCGGCCCCCCTGATTATGTGGTGAAGCCTTAGCCTTGTATGTTCACGACCCCAAATTGCATTGTGCATATCATAGTCTTGCATCTTCCAAAATCCGTTTTCAAAGTTGTTTTCAAATCGTTTTAAACTTGTTTTCAAAATTGCATCAAAATCTCTTTTTCAAAACATGTTTTCAAAATCACAATCCTAGGGTGATTCTAGCTTTTCCATGGCTAGGATTGCTTTAGGAAAGTGTTACATTTAAAGTGACCAATTCGGTCCATATTTTCGAAATCTTGTTGTTTTCAAAACCATTTTCCTAAAGTGGTTCTAGCCCTCTTATGGTTAGAATTGCTTTAGGAAAGTCAGATGTTTTTACACCTTCTAAAAACGCTCTTTTCAAAAAGTCTTTCTTCCTAAAAATCTCTTTTTCGACATACTTTCCTAAAACTCTCCTCTCCAAAATTGTTTTCAAAAACTCCCTTCCAAAATCTATTTTTCAAAACTCCCTTTTTCAACTCCTTTCCAAAATCCTCCCCCCAAAATCCACTTTCTAAAAACGTTCCCCAAAAATCTTTCCAAAAACTCTCTCCAACAATCTTCAACCAAAAACCTTCCTAGAAAAACTCTCTCCAAAAGTCTTTCCAAAAACTCTACTTCCAAAATCTTCCGTCTAGAAGTTTCCCTCTAGGATTTTCCTTCTAAAATCTACGTTTCTAAAAACACACTTTCCAAAACTCCTCTTTAAAATCCCTTTCCAAAAACTCTCTGTAAATTCACTTTCCAAAAACTCCTCCCTAGGATTCCCTTCTAGAAAACCTTCGTTTCCAAAAACGCACTTTCCAAAAACTCTTTTCTTAAAGCCCAAGTCAAGCCCTAGAACCCACCGTTAGGAAACCTTAATTTTCTTTCCAAAAACATGGTTTTCAAACTTGCCCCAAACCTAGGTTTCCAAAACCTCTTGTTTTCTACATCAAAACTATCCTTGTTTTCAAAACCTATTTTCTACGTCGAAACTAGAATTTTTCAAATCTAGGGTTTCTAGAATCTTCCCTTCCAAATCCTTGTCAAATCAAATCTTCCCTTTAAGAAACCAAATCCAATCTCTCCGTTTAGGAAACTAGATTCTATCCTCCGTTTTTTAAAACAAAATCAAACCTTCTCTTTTAGAAACAAAATCCAATTCCTTCCAAATCCAAATCTTTCTTAATTCAAATCCTTCCTAAACTTCCACTTTCCTCAACCTTAAGTTTCCAAAACTTGAACATAAAAATCTTTCCTAAATTTTAAAACTCAATTTTCAAATCTTTTCTAATTCAACCCTTTTCTAATTCTACCCTCTTTCTAAATCTCAACATTTCAAATCTAAGCTTTCAATTCTTTCCTAAACTCAACATTTCCTAATATTAAGATTTTCTAAAACTCAAACTCTAAAACTTTCTAAATTTCAAATCTTTCCAAATTCAAAACTTTCTAAGTTCAAAACTTTCTTAAGTTAAATCTTTCTAAACCTAAATCTCTCCAAAATTCTAAACTTTCCAAAACTTCAACATCTTTCCAAATTTAAGACTTTTCTAAACTCAAAACTTTCTTAATTCAAACATTTCCTAAACTAAAAACTTTCCTTTTTCAAACCTTTCCTAAAACGAAACTTTCTTATTTTCAAAACTTCCTTGTTTTCAAAACTTTCCAAATTCAAAACTTCCCTTTTTCAAGCATTCCAAAAATTCAAAACTTTCTTAACTTGAAACTTTCCAAATTCTAAACTTTTCTCAAACTAAACTTTTCTTAATTCAAAACATTTCTAAATTCAATACTTTCCCATTTCAAAACTTTCCTAAAGTTGAAAACTTTCTTAAACCCAAAGCTTTCTTAAGTTGAAACTTTCTTAAATTCAAAACTTTCCTAAACCTAAAACTTTCCTAAATTCAGAACTTTCCTAATTCGAAAACTTTCCTAAATTCAAAACTTTCCTAATTCGAAACTTTCCTAAATCGGACCTTTCCTAATTCGAACATCTCCTAAAATCCAATCTTTCCAAATCTTCCAAGCCAAGTCAAATCTTTCCTAGGTCTCTTCTCTTTCCTAAGTCTAGGTTTTCTTAAACCTTCTCTTTTCCAAAACAAGTCCAAATCTATCTTTTCAAATCAAAGTCCAATCTTTTCCAAAATATCAATTTCCAATCTCCTCTTCTAATCTCAAATCAAATCCAATTTTTAATTCAATCTTTTTCTTCCAATCCAATCTCTCTTTTCAAATCAATCTATTTTCAATCGAACTCTTGTTCGAACTACGACTGACCTGATTCCCCCAAAGGGATACGTAGGCAACCTTCATAGGTGCGGTCACAACACTTTTCAAACTTTCAATTCCACCCTCATGGGTGCGGTCTTCACATTTTTCAAACCTCAAATTCCAATTTCAAAATTTCCATTGTCAAATTTCTATTTCCAAATTTTCAAATTTTCCAATTTTAATTCCATCTCTTCAAATCTATTTTCAAATCAAATCAATTTCAAATCAATGTTTTTCTAAATCTATTTTTCCATTCTCTTATTTTGCATTTGCATATCATGCATCATGTTAGTTTTCAAACATTGTTTTTCTAAAGTGAACAGGGTTGAACATTTGTTAATTAAAGACTCTCATAGGTGAATCTAGGGTAGATTGACATGTAGGTACCGAAAGGGCGGGGTAGGGTGATAGCTTAGTGCGTCTTCCCTACACGTAACCAACCCCCAAACCTAGAATCACTGATTTCAAAGACCAAAAAGGAGTTATTTTTCAAAAAGGGCTAAATGTTTTCCAGAGGTTGCCAAACAACCTGTTTTCTTAAAAACCCTCTCTTGAGGAGATATTTTCAAAATCGTTTTTCAAAAACCCTAAGTGTAGTTTTCAGCTTATGCTTAGTTTTTAGGTGACCTAACTCACCTTAATCAAGTTAGGTGGTGACCCCGAATCTTTTTCAAAAACCCTTTATTCAAATCTATTTTCAATTCAAACCTAGTCGCACTCATTCTTATAGGAGGGTGAGTTCTAACAAGAGAGTACAGCATTTTTCCCGCTTGTGTGAGTATTCCTCGAGTGCGAAAAATCTAGGCGCGACATGCACATGTCAACCACTTCTTTAGCTCTTGATATGCATGCTCGCTAGCATAATCCCATTAAAACCTAACTCCCTTCCGAGTTAATCGAGTCGTAGGGCCAGCTAGTCGAGAAAAGTCCTTAATAAATCTATAGTAGTAACCAGCTAACCATAGAAAAGCTTCGAATCTCAAACACAGACTTTGGCCTAACCCAATCAGTCACAGTACCAACCTTGGTAGGATCTACTGAGATACCATCTAAAGAAACCACATGCCCTAGGAATTTCACCTCTGATAACCAGAACTCACACTTGGTCGCCTTAGTATACAATTGATGCTCTCGGAGAGACTGAAGTACTATCCTTAAATACTACTCATTCTCTACCTCTGACCCAATAAATAAGGATATCATCGATGAATACCACCACAAAAGTGTCAAGATACTGCTGAAAGATCTGATTCATGAAATCCATGAATATGGCTGGAACGTTTGTCAGCCCAAATGATATGACCACAAATTCATAATGACCGTAGCGAGTACAAAATGTTGTCTTGGGTATATCCTCATCTCTATCACTTAACTGATGTTATCCAGACTAAAGAACTATCTTCGAGAAACACTTAAAACCCCTCAACTGAACAAACAAATTATCTATCCTTGGTAAATGGTACTTATTCTTGATAGTAACCCTATTCAACTGTCGGTAATCTACACACAATCTCAAAGTCCCAGCCTTTTTATTGGAAAAAATTTATAGATGCTCCACAAGGAGAAGTACTAGGTCTTATGAAGCTAAGATCGAGCAACTTCTACAACTGCGACTTGAGCTCTTGAAGCTCAGCAGGTGCCATCCTATATGGAGCAATGGAAATGGGCCATGTGCTTGGCTATAAATCAATGCAAAACTCTAAATCTCTATACAGAGGCAATATTGGTAACTCCCCAGGGAATATATCCAAGAATTCAGATACGACCCTAGGAAGTTCAGGATCTAACTTGGAATCATCACTGAGTCTCAAACTCGCTAACAATCCCGACAACTGATCCTGACATCACAAGTCTAGGAGAGGTGGGGGTAAAACAGCTCTAGAATCCCCTTGAAAGCAAAAACAATCCCCATCTAGTGTGAATGCTATCACTTGCTTTTGCTGATAATCTATAACTACATGGTGTGCAGACAACTTGTCCATACCCAAGATAACATCAAACTCGAACATCTGTAAAACTCACAAATCAAATACTAGGCGAAATTCCAAAATCTCCAACTCACAGCCCCAAGAAATATGCCTCACACTAACACTGCTCCCTCTAGGAAAGTTAATACACAAGGCCTATCCAGCAACTCTACCTCTAACCCCAAAGCAGATACATAACTAATTGATATAAAAGAATGTGATGCACCAATATCAAACAAAATGGTAACCCAAGTGTTGTACAAAAGAAAAATACCTCTAATCATAGAGCGATCAGTAGACTCCTCCTGTGGACTCCTGTGGAGTCAGTGCAAAAACTTGACCTTGTGTCCTCTGACCACCTCTACGACCTCTCCAATAACCCTGCCTCTGCTGAGGCTGATATTATTGATATTGTGCCCCAACCATAGCTATAGGGGTCTGCCGAGTCTCTATCCCTACTAGTCCAGATTAAGCCTGCCATTGAGTCTGGTCCCTCTAAGGAGGATACTGCTACGTAGAAGCAGACTGCACAGACTATTGTGTCTGCAAAGATCCTGCTGGCCCCCCAGCTGCTCCCCTTTAGGGATAACTATGCTTGTAATGCTCAGGTTTCCCAAACTAAAAACATGCTTTCTGACCTTAGGCATAACTACCCTGTCCGTATATTTGTATAGACTACTGTGTCTGCCCAAACCTATGTCCTTACTGGTGAGTACTCCCCTGAAACTGGGGATGTCTCGGAGGCCCAAGTGAATGAAAAGTCCTTTGTGGAGGCCCCTATGAATAAGAAGCCCTATGCCTCTTCCCAACATTACTCTCAGATTGAGTACCCCTCTGACGTAATGTGGTATCCCTAATGGTACTAGCATCATTCTTCTCTCTCTCAACAATAAGTGCTCCCTCTACCACATCCGAATACCCATGGAGATTCACTACCGTCATCTTGCTGTGGATAACAGGCCTTAAACCCCACTCAAACTTCTTAGTCTTCACTTTCTCATCATGTACTATCGTGGAAGAAAATCTAGCCAACTCAGCAAACTTAGCCTCATACTCCATCAGAGTCATAACTTTCTGCACAAGCTGAAGGAACTCCTGGGCCTTAGCTGCCCTAACAACGGCAGGAAAATACTATTTGAGGAACACCTCCTCAAATCCCTGCCAAGTCAAGGTAACCAAATTCAGAGATGTACGCCTCATCACCCACCACTCATTAGCCTCTCCCTCCAACTGGAATGTGGCTAGTCACACTCTAGTGCTGTCCCCCATGATACACATAGCATCAAGAATTTTCTCCACTATTTAATCCAGCTCTCAGCTGTAATATGATTTGGCACTCCCTTGAAAGATGACAGATCTTGTTTCTTAAACTCTCTTAATGTCACTATTGTTGCACTTATCAGAGTCACAGCAGGTGCCACTACCGGTGTCTCAATTAGTACCCCAACTGGACCCCTAGATGTTTGGGTGAATGCTTGGATCATCTCCCTCACAGCTTAAAGGAGCTCTCTACCCTCTCTAGTGCCTTCAAAAGTAGAAGCTGGTGCTTGTGCCTATGCCTGTGTCTATAGTGGTGCTTGTGTTGGTACCTGACCTCTAACTTTACCTTTACCTCCACCATGTCCACTACCTTGTCCAAACATGACGCAATATTACAAAAGACAATCAAAATTGACTAAGTGCTCAAACAAAACCTCTTAAAAAAACCGCACATAATCAAACCTATAACACTGTCCATCCAGGTCTCAACAATTTCCTGAACAATATCAAATATAACATAAATGCTGTCCATCCAGGTCTCAACAATTTCGACTCAAAAACAAAGTTTGATAAATGCTTAGGCAATAAAATATCTGGACTAGAGATAAACAGAGCATCTATCATCCTAAAATCCCAAAATAAAATATACATCCAAAATCTGACTTTAAACACGAGTCTGCATCATAAATATTTCAAGTCTAATAATATCTATGAAAAAAAAAATTCAACTCAAAGTCAACATAGGCCTCATCATTATGATAATTTAGGTATGTGGTTCCCTTCCTCACGTTGGGTACCATCTGCAAAGCATAGTAGGGGTGAGCTAGTACTCGTAGTTAAGATCAAATAAATGCAATGTTATGTGATATCAATATCAACGTGAACCTAATCAGCATGAAATATAAGTGGGAAATCCAAAAATTTTATAACAACCGCAAATAAGGGAAATCAATATCACATTTAAATTATAACACAGTGACTTGGTTATACATTCCATATTCCATAATTTTTGATCATCATTTTTCATTTATCACATTTTTGGGGAGAACAATAGCTTTTAGAGCTTCCATCCACGGTGCCATCCACCAACACTTTCTCGAAACTTTCATCCACGGTATGCGTGAACCAACACACTTCTAAGGATGCACGCATAAACCCTTGGCCAAGATAATTCCAGGTTTTTCACTTGAGGGAGGAACAATCCCCACTTGCTTACACTTTCCCCTATTTATTATTATCTCGTAAATAACACCATGCCACAATGACCAATAAACTATGAAGCAGTATCTCACAAGATAATATTATTATGAATTTTAAGGCATGGTAATCATAGTCCATAACAAAATGCCCAAACAATCATATCAAGGAGACAATAATAATATATGTTATTTAACAATGACAATTTATGTCAACATAGTCCCGGTTATTTCACATGAATTTAGAACGTCTAAATAATAAAGTACTTGATCAGTTCAAAACCTGTCCAAGTGAGTCCTCATTACATAGAAGGGTGTTATTGCTACTACATACTTGCCCACACTAAATGATTTTTTTTCTTTTTCTCTTTCTCTTTTTCTTTCTTCATTCTCACGGCTAGAACTGGGTGTTACAACCATGGCTGAAAGGTGCCACGGCAATTGACCTACACCAGCATTTGGCTAGTTCCATCATTTCACATAATAAAGAAATGTATATTATATTTCAATCCACCACACACATCTGCACTTATTTATACCAACACACACATATTTTTACATATATATATACATCCATACATCATGCTTACTGTTAAGAAGTAATGTGCTGTAAAAAAAAATTGACACTTAGTTTTGCTAATACTAACTAGATTTTTTTGTAAGTTTAACTATAGTCAAGTGTGGTTAAGTTAAGTTAACTAAAGTTAACTTGTATGGATTATATTTTGAACACTTGTGAAAGTTTAAGTGGTGAAGAATACATATATACATAGATGATGTAAAGTTCAGGAATCAATGAATGAAAAAATCAAATTTTCGGAGAACTCTTCTTCTCTGTTTTATTGCAGAAAATTCTATTCTTCTATACATGCTAAATTTGATTTGTTTCTGGCTATTTGGTTCTATTCTAAGGCTGAAACAACAGTCCACATAGGCCTAAACAAAGGGCCAACATCTGGTATCAGAGCTTTGGTTCATGGAAGGCGGATCTGCTGCAAGAAGGTGAAGAAAAGATCAATCTGTGAAGACTCAAAATCCGCAGACGATGAATTCGATGGCAACCGGAATTAATGTTCAGTAGCAGACAATTCCGATATTTGATGGAGAACGTTATGATTTTTGGTATGTGAAGATGAGAACCTTATTTTTGTCTATGAGTTTGTGGGATACAATGGTGAATGGTTTTGAGATGCCGGAATCGACATCGAATATGACTCGAGCACAAAAGACTCAGCTGATGAAAAAGCAACAAAAGGATGTTGCTGCTCTTTCAAAAATCCAACAAGGTGTCTCAGACTCAATATTTCCAAGAATCATGAGGGTAACAAAAGCCAAGGAAGCTTGGGATATTCTTCAACAAGAATTTCAAGGTGATTGGAAGGTAAGAGCTATCAAACTTCAAACCCTTAGAAGAGAATTAGAGAATATGAAAATGAAGGAGAATGAAACTATGAATGAATTTTCTTCTAAAATCATAGAGCTAATTAATCAAATGAAAACTTATGGAGAAGATACTGTTGTTTGAAGAATTGTAGAGAAAATTCTAATAAGCTTACCTGAAAAATTTAACCCTATTGTGGTTGTTATTGAAGAAACTAAAGACATATCTACATTGAGAATTTAAAAGTTGATGGGTTCCTTGAAATCCTATGAGTAAAGATTGACTAGGCAGTCTAAAAAGTCCATTGAGAGTGCTTTACAATCTAAGCTCAGTCTTCATTCAAAAAACATTAAAAGGAAGCCACCATCACAATTCCAAAACAGAGGAGAATTTTCCAAAGGTGGAAGACAAGGAAGAGGAAGAGGTAGAAATTCAAGGGCAAGAGGAAGAAATAATTTTGATGGTAGAAACAATTTTAACAAAACATTAAATGGATAGGGGTCTTCACGAAAGTGTCCAATCTGCCATAGAAGTAGCCACGAAGAAAAAGATTGTTGGTTCAAAGAGAAGCCTCAATGTTTCAAGTGTAACAAATTCGGGCATATGTAAAAAGATTGTGCATTCAACTCTAACCAGCTAGCAAGTTTTTTAAAGGAGAAAGAAAGTGAAGGCAGCTTGTTTTATGCCTGTCAAAGTGTCTCGGAGCAAAAAATTGATCAATGGTTTGTGGACAGCAGCTGTTCTAATCATATGACAGCAAATAGGAGTATTTTTCTTGACATGGACACGACCATTCACTCTCAAGTGAAGTTGGGAAATGGAGCATTGGTGCAAGTGAAAGGGAAAGGCATTGTTGGTGTTCAAACAAAGAAAGGGACTGAATTCATTCGTGATGTTCTGTTTCTGCCAGAGTTGGATCAAAATTGGTTAAGTGTTGGGCAGCTTATAGAACATGGTTATTCACTCAATTTTGAAGAACAATGCTGCACAATCTATGACAAAAATAAGAAGTGGCAAATTTTGACTCAAATAAAGATGGTGAATAGAAGCTTTCCGCTCTTATTCAAATATGCAAATGATGTTGCCTTGAAGATAGAGGCTATGGATGATTCATGGTTATGGCATCAAAGATTTGGGCATTTGAACTTTGGAAGCCTTAAATTGCTTTCTCAAAAAAAATATGGTGCAAGGACTTTCAAGAATTGAAAAGAAGCATAAAGCTTGTGAAGGATATGCACTCGGAAAGCAGCACCACCAATCATTTCCTAAAGAGTTGCCAAGTGCTGGAGTTAGTGCATATGGATGTTTATGGGCCTATGGAAACACCCTCTCATGCTCAAAACAAGTACTTTATCCTCTTTATTGATGATTATACTCGCATGACATGGGTTTATTTTATGAGACAAAGGTCTAAAGTTTTTACTATCTTTATGAAGTTTAAATGTCTCGTTGAACAGCAAAGTGGCCGTTATATAAAATTTCTAAGAAGTGGCCATTTTATTCTTACTGTTATAATGCTTGTCTAACTGCTCATGCATGCACATTTGTAAGCACCCCATTTTTGTCCGCTCGACAATCTCTGGCCCGACTGGGCTCACTTTCACACATCACATGCATATTCAGACTCTAACCCTATTTTTAAACTCTAATTTAGTCAAATGGTTGCTTCTCGGGCCTGTAGGGCCCACTTGAAGTAAAATGACCATTTTGTCCCTAGGCATCCGAGTGCCCCGAGAACCACACCGACTCTGGGTATCAAATCGGTAACCTTCCAAGAATGCTTCTTATAGTATTCCCGACCTTTCCTTATCTTTCCGAATCATTCTGAGTCAATTCCGGCAAACCCGATGCAAAATGACCGTTTTGCCCCTGGTTGTCCGATCGCCTTTTCCAGCCACACCGACTTTGGGTATCAAACCGATAACCTTTGGGAACATTCTAAATAATGTTTCCAAACCTCGAGTGTTCTTCCGGGACATTTTGAGTTCGTCCCGGCAGCTTTCTGGCCCAGTTGATCGTTTTGCCCCTAATGGCTCGGTCAACCCTTCTAACAAATCTTGTCATCATTTTTCAAGTTCTTTGTCCCTGAGACATTATTCTAAGGGTTCCTGTCCGTTTTTGGCTCTCCGGGTCATTCCCGGCCCCTTTCAATTCATCCCCGAACCTTCCGGAGTCACCCCTAGTGAAGCTAGGCTAAAAATTACATGGTAGTCACTACTATAGGCGCCCAAATCTTCGAAAGATACATTGTTTGCCGACCTTAAACATTTCCTAAATGGTTGGTGCTACTACTAGTGGCGCCAAGCCAAAAAATGGCCTGGCTCCACTCCTAGTGGCGCCAGTGTAATTTTTGGCCTGGTGCCACTGCAATAGGCGCCAGTGCATTCCTCTCTCTATAAATACAGAGCCTCCTCCAGCATGAAAGAGGTCCGCAAACTTGGTCTGAAAACCCTAATATTCGATATAGAGAGCTCGTAGCTTCCCTAAACCTTAACTTCTCTAGGTTTTCCAAGCCCTAACCACCATACACCAAACTCTAGCCTCCTATACACTCATACACACTCCTATACACTTATACACTAGCCTCCAACCCTCCCTCGAAGGCTTGGATTGATGCAACTACAAGCTTTGAAGATCAAAGGCAAGCCCTCGAAGACTAAAATGAAGCGAAGACCGAAGAAAAGCAAGGCACGCAAAGCCAAGTGAAATAAACAAGACATACGGTAGGTTTTCTCTTTAAGTTTCTGCACTTTCCCCCTCTCTCTTTTCCCTCTTAACCCACTTGGGTTTTCTCTATTTTAATCCCCCATCTTCTTCCCCCCTTTCTTTGCATGCTTGAAACAAGAGGATTCCCGGTCCATGTGTAGGATTAGACTATTGGAGGGTCATCGTGTCGGGGGCTTTCTTTTAGTGTAACTGGAGATCACGTGAGTTCGGGCCCCTTGATTATGTGGTGAAGCCTTAACCTTGTATGTTCACGACCCCAATTTGCATTGTGCATATCATTATCTTGCATTCTTCCAAAAATCGTTTACGAACTCGTTCTCAAAACTTGCATTAAACTTGTTTTCAAAATGGCATCAAAACCTTCTTTTCTAAAACTTGTTTTCAAAATCACAATCCTAGGGTGATTCTAGCCTTTCCATGGCTAGGGTTGCTTTAGGAAAGTATTACATTTAAAGTGACCAATATGGTCCACATTTTCAAATCCTTCTTGTTTTCAAAACCACTATTCTAAAGTGGTTCTAACCTTCTTATGGTTAGAATCGCTTTAAGAAAGTGAGACATTTTTATACTTTTCAAAAACTCTCTTTTCAAAAGTCTCTCTTTCTAAAACCCTCTTTTTCAACATGCTTTCCAAAAACTCTTTTTTTTCAAAATTGTTTTCTAAAAACTTCCTCCAACAATCTATTTTTCAAAACTCCTTTTTAAAACTCTTTCCCAAAACACTCTCCTCAAAATTCCTTTCCTGAAAACACTCCCTAGGTTTCCTTCTTAGAAAACACTCCCTAAATCTCTTTCCTAAAAACTCTTTCTAACAATCTCCTTCCAAAATCCTGTTTTCAAAACTCTCTAAAAAGTTTTACTTTCCAAAAACTTCCTTTCTAAAATTCTTTTCAAAACACACTTTCTAAAAACTCTTTCTTTAGATCTCTTTCTAAAAACTTCCTCTTCCAAAAACTCACTTTCCAAAATCTCTTTTCTTAGAACCCAAGTCAAACCCTAGAACCCACGATTAGAAAACCTTAATTTTTCTTTCCAAAAACATGGTTTTTAAACTTGCCTTAAAGCCTAGGTTTTCAAAACCTCTTATTTTCTACATCAAAACTAAATATTTCGAAAACCTATTTTCTACGTCAAAATTATAATCTTCCCAAATCTAGCGTTTCTAAAACTTCCTCTTCCAAATCCTTGTCAAATCAAATCTTCCCTTTAGGAAACCAAATCCAATCTCCCGTTTAGGAAACTGGATCTAATCCTCCATTTTTGAAAACAAAATCAAACTTTCTCATTTAGAAATAAAATCTAATCCTTTGTTTTAGAAAATAGGAATCTTAACTCTTCCTAGTCTAAATCTTTCCTAATTCAAATCCTTCCTAATCTTCTACTTTCTTAAATCTTAAGTTTCCAAAACTTGAACATAAAAATCTTTCCTAAATTTTAAAACCCAACTTCCACATCTTTCCTAATTCAACCCTTTCCTAATTCTATTCATTTTCAAATCTTAACTTTCCAAATCTAAGTTTTCAAATCTTTCTTAAAATCAAACATTTCTTAATGTCAAGATTTTCTAAAACTCAAACTCTAAAACCTTTTAACTCTTAAACTTTCTAAATTTCAAATCTTTACAAATCCGAAGCTTTCTAAATTCAAAACTTTCTTAAGTTAAATCTTTCTAAACTTCCAAACTTTCTAAATTCTAAACTTTCCTAAACTTCAAATCTTCCAAATCTAAAACTTTCTTACTTTCAAAACTTCCATATTTCAAAACTTTCCTATTTCGAAAACATTCTAAATTCAAAACTTTCTTAAGTTGAAACTTTCTTAAATCGAAATTTTCCTAAAGTGAAACCTTTCCTTTTTCAACACTTTCCAAAATTGAAACTTTCCTAAAACGAAACTTTCCAAAAATGAGACTTTCCTAATTCGAAACTTCCCTAAACCAAAACTTTCCTAAAACGAAACTTTCCTAATTCGAACCTTTCCTAAATCTAATCTTTTCTAAAACTCTTTCGAGTCAAGTCAAATCTTTCTTAAACTCTTCCAAGTCAAATCTTTCTTAAACCTCTAGTCTTTTCTAAGTCTAGGTTTCCTAAACCTCAATCTTTCCAAAACAAGTCCAAATCTTTCTTCCAAGTTCTATCTTTCCAAGTCAAGTCTAATCTTTCTTTTCTAAGTTCCTAAGTCTAGGTCTTTCAAAACCAATCTTTTCAAATCTTCCAATCAAAGTCCAAATTTCCTATTCTTCCAATTCCATTTCGAATTCCAACTTCAGCTCTTTTCCAAATCAACTCTTCTATTTTCAATCGAACTCTTGTTCGAACTACAACTGACCTAATTCCTCCAAAAAGATACGTAGGCAACCTTCATAGGTGCGGTCACAACATTTTTTAAATTTTTATTTCCACAATCTTTTTCAAATCTCCAATTCTACAATCTTTTTCAAGTTTTCAATTCCATAATCTATTTTTCTAATTCCAGAAATCTATTCCTAAATCTCTATTTCCAAATTCTAAAACTTTCCAATTTCAAATCTGTCTTTTCAAATCTTTTTCCAAATCTATTTTTCAGTTCTCTTTTCTTGCACTTGTATATTATGCATCATGTTAAATTTCTTTTTAAACATTCTTTTTCAAAGTGGATAGGATTGCTCATTAGTTAGTTGAAGACTCTCATAGGTGAATCTAGGGTAAATAGACGTGTAGGTATCGCAAGGGCGGGGTAGGGTGATGGCTTAGTGCGTCTTCCCTACATGTAACCAACCTCCGAACCTAGATCACTATTTTCGAAATACCAAAAGGAGTTATTTTTCTAAAAAGGGCTTAATATTTTCTAAAGGTTGCTAAATAACCTATTTTCTTAAAAACCCTCTCTTGAGGAGATATTTTCAAAATCGTTTTCCAAAACCTTAAGTGTAGTTTTTGGATTATGCTTAGTTTTTAGGTGACCTAACTCACCTTAATCAAGTTAGGTGGTGACTCCAAACTTTTTCCAAAAGCCCTTTACTCAGATATATTTTCAATTCAAACATAGTCGCACTCATTCTTCTAAGAGGGTGAGTTCTAACAAGAGAGTACAGTGTTTTTTCCACTTGTGTGTGTATTCCTCGAGTGCAAAAAATCTGGGCGCGACAACGTTTGCTTTATCATTGCATTTTCTCTCCTTATACTCTTTGCATCCATATTCATGCATTTTGTATTCCATATCAAGACAATAATTCTAAAGTAACTCAAGCCACTGCATTCTCATGCATATGATCAACCCAAAGAGAGTGACACCGAGGTTACTCTCCCTTGCATTAAACCTATCCAAACTCTAAGGGTTCCCGTGTAACCCTAAGAACTCATAGCATGCATTTTAAGTCATCCCATAAGAGAGGCCCCAATCCCTCTATGCTCACGGAGATAGGGTTGCCAAGAAGACAATGGGCAATCGATCAACAAGGCAACCTCCTCGACATCAAATCCAACGAAGGCAAATCTGAAGACTCAAGAGTAGTTTAGGATTTAGATAGGCGGAAGTCCCAAGGAAATTGTTCCCTTTCCCCCCTATTAAAATGTATTTTGGTTTTATTGTATTTAGATTCCAAAAGTCCAATATATCCCCTCA
Organism: Euryodendron excelsum; assembly: GCA_033060915.1. Taxonomy (NCBI): domain Eukaryota; kingdom Viridiplantae; phylum Streptophyta; class Magnoliopsida; order Ericales; family Pentaphylacaceae; genus Euryodendron; species Euryodendron excelsum. Next base: position 20,049,825 of record CM065397.1, read on the forward strand.
CTTTTGAATGAACGCATGTTCCCCCCTCAAACGGTAAGGTATCCGCATACAGGGGCAAACCCTGTATTTACAAAAGTGAGCCAATACACCATGATTAGTTTTCCTCTCAAGTAGGGACACCCTAGGACATGCATTGCATAGAGCTCTCTAAAAACAAAAAATTAACTTGCAATTTATGTCTTTATTTCTCTGCTTCTTTCTTTTTATTTACAGAGATTACCCTACATTGAGTCAACATTGCTCCCAAGAAACGTCAACATCCACCTAGGGATCCCATTGTCACCTGACAAAGAGTATCACTTATGGCTGCCAACCCTGAGGAGCCGCCCCAAGTCTCTCGAGAAGAAGTCAACGAAATGAGGACCAAGACGGATGAAATGTTCAAACTCATTCAAACTATGGCCATGAAAGATACTGTTGCAATCCTATCGTCATTCATAACTTCTTCCAAGGACCCTGAACCCGCCAACCTGAGGATCGTGCTTCAATCTGACAATGCTGGGAGGAACAAAGAAGATGCCAAAGAGATCAACGCTGAAGAGGAGGAAACCATACTACTTTCATATGCTGTAAAAAGGACTCCTATAAACCCTCTCAATTTGAAAATCCAAGGGTTAGAGGATTCACTACAAAATCTCCATGGCCATGACACTTACGGGTTTACTTCCTATGATGAGCTGTACTTCTTTCCCAACCACCTGAGACCGCTAGGTTCAAAATGCCTGACTTCCAAAAGTATGACAGCACCGGTAACCCTATTGCTCATCTTTATCTCCATGCTAGGGCGTTGAGCGGTCATGGCAACGATCCGAAACTTCTCATGCAGTTATTCCAACACAGCCTCATTGGGTCTGCTCTACATTGGTTTGCTCGTTTGGACCTAAGGAAGATCACGACTTGGATCGAGCTAGTTAACGCATTCAAAGCTCAGAACCGTCACAATATTGACCTCACCTCTAACCAATGGTCTCTGATAACTATGAGTAAGGGTGAAAAAGAAGGTTTCAAGAACTATGCCTTGAGATGGAGAGAAACCGCTGCACAAGTCAATCCCCCGCTGGAAGAGAAGGAGTACATGCAATTATTCGTACATACTTTCCAAGGTATATTCTACGAGAAGCTTTGCACAAGCGTGGGAAAAAGCTCCTCTGAACTTATCATGCAAGAGGAGATGATAGAAAACGGTCTCAAGACAGGGAGGATTACGGACCCCTATGCCAAGACTGGAGAAAGTTCTGCTAACATAGCTAATAAGGTGGCTACTACAAGGGGAATAATCAAGAAGGAGAGTGAGGTGTCTGCCATCGTGCCAGGCCAACCACCCTAATATCGTCCACCACTACAATCACACCCTATCCTGCCCTTACCCACCTTAACCATGCCTGTTCCAACCCCTAACTGTGGCCCTGCTAGGGCACGACCCAACTTTAATAGACCTGCCCGACGAATCCGTACCTTTGACACCTTAGCCTGCACCTAAACTGAGGCCTAACCTGCTGAAGAATAATATCCTGAAGCCCATACTTACTCGCCCATTGCCAAGCCCTCTACCCCCGACCTTCAATGCCGCCCTCACTTGTGAGTACCATTCGAGTGGTCAAGGGCATGACACTGAGAGCTGCTTCTCTCTCAAGCACAAAATTCAAGACTTGATAGACAACAAGACCATTGATCTGCAACTGGTAAAGCTTGCTCCAACTCCTAATGTGACCACCAACCCTCTGCCAAACCACACCGTCAACATGATACTAGTAGAAATGGTAGGTGAGGGAGAGCTCGATGGGTTCATGGCTGAAGATTATGAGGTGGATTGGGATATCGCTGAAGAGGATGACTAGGATGAAGATCTCACATTATGCCCGATTTATCTCTATAACCCTAATGAGGTGCCTGACGCTTCTAATTGGCCCGTTGAGGAGCTAATGTTTCCAGAAGGAAAGCTTGTTGAGAACATGGCTGTTGATGGATGGGGTGCTAAGTTTCTGCATCCAAAGTATGCCGCGACGGAATGTCATTTACTAGAGAACCCTTGGCCCGTGACTGAGTACAACTATGAAGACATGGGTTGGGAGCTAGAAGAGTCAAGAGCACCGACGGAGCCGTTCGAGTTAGAAGGAGGTGAACTAGCCATCCTATATCTAGAAGAACCTGCTGCAAAGAACAAAAAGGAGGTCAATAAAGCTACCAACTGCACCATCACTACCGACATGTACAGAAATCTAGAAGAAGCCTTTACATGTCTTGCCTGAGACAAGAACCCAAATCACAAATGGAGTATCGAAGATGTGGACATTGTCCCAAGGCCTTACTGCAATGAGTTTTCTTCAAATGCGTACAAGAAGGGGTGTTTTCACCCACTCTCTTTCTATCCCTTTTATTTTATGTCTTTAAATTGATGTTTACATTTCCATATTGCTTAGGAACTCTATGCTTTTTATAAAAACTGATAATAATAATCAAATAATAGTCTTTTTATTCACTGCTGTCATCTTAAATGTCTTTTGTGAATGGTGAATACATCTTATGCATGGGGCACAGTTTATCTTATGGAATGACCTGACTTGAAGGAATGATAGCATGAGTTAACCACTCGCCAAATGATCAGCTTTCCGAAGAGAGAGAGGATAAGGATGAGTGACGAAACTACCCAAACGCAGCACTTGCAAGATATTGAAGCTAAGCAATGTGTGGCCAGATTATCAAAATGAAGAGGAGCCATCTTTCATTTTCCCATATAAAAATAAAAGTGTTTATATTCTCTTTGCTTAACCCCTAGTGCCTTGCAACAAGCAAAGTTTTCCTTGCCAACCCCGATCCAATAACCGTTCCCCCACACTGGGGCAGACAATAGTCGAGAGCTCTAGGAATAGTATCCTTCCTCTATCATGCTAGGGTAGTGTTGAAGGCTCTATAGATCAAGAAAACAAGTTCAAAGTGAAAAGAGGCCCTCATTTTATTTCCCATACAGTCAAAAGCAAACTCCTTGCCAAACCCCTTGAGCCATTTATCTTTTTCAAGGAAACCCCAACCTAGGGATCATTGCCCACATTGGGTTAGATTGAATCGTTAAATAAAAGGTCCAAGAAAAAAAGGGTTATAGAATTATTCGATTCACAAAAGGAAAGAAAAGAGATAAAAAGGAAAAAAATGAAGGAAAAGAGCTGCCAAGGGGCAAAAGGCCGGATAAAAAATCTAGGAAAAAGGGGCCTAAAGAATACCATGATTGAGCCATTTTGAAAAGCATGATAAGGAGGCCGAAAGAGAAGAGACTCATGTTTATATAAAAAGGTCGAAAGAAAAGAGGCATGAGAAATATATAGTAAGAGCAAGGAGGAAATTTAAAGATGATCCTAGGTTACAAAGAAGCCCAGAAGAAATAATAGGTTCGAGCCTTTACTTCTTTCTTGCAAAACCCCGAAACCATAACCTACATTACAACCCTATTGAAGTCCACTCTGATTGAAAATAAATTGCTTGATCTAAATGAGTTAAATACACTAACGAAGCTAAAGAAAGATGCTAACCCTACTGAAAAATAGTCGAGGATGGTATGGATCTAAACCCTGTTAAAAGTAACATCGAATTTGAGCCTACATATGTCGTTGTTTCGAAAACCCCATAACCTAGCTTACATTACGGTCCTAAAGCAAAGTCTCCTCGGATTGAAAGATTGGCCGCTTATCGCTTTGCTAAAGGTTAGGTAAGTTGTTGCTAAAACCCCGAGAGTTAAGAGTTTTAGCCCAAGAACCCTATACACTAACCCCGAGATAGAAAATCGAAGGCAGTCAAAAGGTTGAGAGAGGTGCGAAGTGCTATCATCCAATCAAGATAAGGTTGAGCCAAAGGAGAGGCCAAGCCCAAAAAAAGGAGTTACCATTCCAAGGATAATAAGTTTGACAGAACCCCTTGTCATTTCCGTTAACTAGCATATTTCTAATATGTGCATACATTTAAAACAAACAAAACAAAACAAAATAAAAAATAATAAAATAATAAAAATAATAAAAATAAAAATAAAAAAAATCGGCATAAGCTTTGCATACATAGGACATAACTCCATGTAGAATCAAAAGTCACCAACGTAGTTTAATAGCAACTCATGAAATAAATATGCATCGTCGTCAGCCATCATATGCATCTGATCATATACTTAGCTGTTAAAATCATAAATGTCTTTGTGTGCCCATATATCTAACTACGATAACCATCCATCCTTGTATAAGATTTACAAAATAAAACTGTCTAACATAAATACATCTCAGGAATAGGGGCAAAGGAAGATTAGGGTCTACGGCAAGGGGCATCTGTCAAAGGTCAAAATCAATGTCCTCGGGATCGAAGTCCCCGAAACTTGGATCTGGAGGAGGCGGATAGCTACTAGAAGCACCAACATCCTACAAAGAAGACAGAACCAAAATCAACAAAGGCAAAGGAATAACTAAACAACAACAGGGTGAAAAGAAGGAAGGAAAAGACGATATACCATGCCACCTCCCATCTGGGCTAACCGAGCCATCAAGGAAGCCACATCTGCCTAATATTGATCTCGCTCCGTCTAGTACCGATCTCTCTGATCCCTCGCAGTGGTAAACTCAGCCTGGGGCACGTATCCCCCCGGCATGGCGCCACAGGTCGACCATTTCCTTGCCAATGGCATATCTGCCAACTACTACCTCGAACAGAGTGAAGGCACCCACAGAATGAGCCCTAAAGTGTGCAGTATGTCCATATCTGGAGGAAGCAGGAAACCAGCACCCGGCTGATGCTCCTGATAAGGGATGGGAACTCCCGCCACCAAAGCTCTGAACATATATTTCGGCGGATCTCCTGCTAATCGGAACTCCTCATGAAACTGCCGCCAGTGACGATCCCCCAAATAGGACTTCCAAGAATCGTCGCTGAGAAAAGCAGCCCTCGACAGAGACAATGGGACCAAGTATTGAACCGTCTCATAATGAACTGATCTAATGAAGGGTCGCCAAGTCACGTCCCTCGCCTCAATGAGCTCCAAGTTAGCCCGAAGCGTCACAAAATCAGTGATCTCTGATTGCTGGGCAACCCGGTCACGAGCCCACCTTAAAGCACGAGGATAAAAGTCATCCTCGATAACTGTAGAACGACAAACAGGCAGGTACTCATAGCTCCTCCAGACAAGAAAAGACCAGAAACCAGTCATGCTGCCCCAACGGGAGGAAGTCCGGACTCGCATCGATCACAGGAAGCAGCCAAAGGAAAAGGACCCCCAATCCAGCTCAGACAGAGCCCCAAGATCAGCTACTATGCTCACCAACTAAAAAGGCACAAGTGACTTGTTGTCGTTGTAGGAACAGCTGAAGATGATATATAGAACAAGTTGCCGTCTTATGATGTCTTGCCGGGCAGGTGATGGCTCAACAGCAAAAGTACTGTCATCCCGACTGAGCCAGGAAACTAGGAAAGCAAAACGCTCGAGAGGGGGCAAGTCTAATAGAATGTATGCATTGTCTCTACTGACCGACTGCAAGGTGATCTGCCAACCGACGAAAGAAAGTCTCGTGATGATAGCCCAGTCCAAGGGGGTGGGACCCAACTCGAAGCCAATAAAATGAAAGGTCCCAATCTCTCCAAACCACCTCTCGATCAATGCTAGTACAAGATGTCTGTTCAGGCGGTTAACCTATAATCCCATGAAAGCCTCAAACCCAATCTCAGCCAAGAAGGCATGATGGGATGGAGAGGCCCGCTGTATGGTCACAAACACCTGATGGACAGCCCCTCTGAAAGTTGTATGTATCCGCGGAGGGGGTAAATGCTATCTAGAATACACATTGGGATGATAGGCAAGATCTCCCAGTGGTGGAATATCCGGTATCTGTAGGTCGCCCAGGTCAGCATCCGTCTGCCTATGTCTAGAGGAGGCTCTCCCGTAACCAGTCACCTGATCGCCAAGACTTGGTACCTCCTCTTTTGCGCCAATCTCCTCCTCAAAGGCCTGCTCAACCGGAGGAAAGGGGTCGACAGGTGGCTTACTCCCTCGTCCACTCTGGCTAGATGACACCTGTTCAGTAGATCGCCGGCTACCCCTGGATCGACTGGAACTACTGGCAGAATCTGTCCGGGTTGCCTTCCCAGAGCAGCGTCTCCTCTTGGAACCATCATCACCCGCATCCGCCATCCTAAAAAGGTAAGCCAAGGTAAGAGGTGTTAATACACAGTATATGCAGTTCAAAAGATAAGAAATAAAAGTAAGAAAAAATAATAATGATAATAACCAAAGATAAAATATAAATGAAAATGAATAACACAACTTTTGCATAAATGCTACTCAAAGCAACCTAAAACTTTTCATTCAAAGGTTCTTTCCTAAAATCAACTCTCAAAGGTTTCTTAAAAAGTTCTTTTTCCAAAAACAATTCTCAAAAAGTTTCTTCACTTCTTCCCTTCAAAAGTTCCTTTCCAAAATCAGTTTTCAAAAGGTTTTCTAATTCTCTCTTTCAAAAGTTTATCTTCAAAATCACTTCTTAAAATCAAATTCTAAGGTTGCTAAATGTTTCCCTCCCAAATCTACTTTGAAAATCAAGGTCAAAAATCATTTTCAAAATCAAATCTCAAATTTTTCAAACCATCTCCAAGCTTTTCTGATTCAGTTCTTCAAGAAAATTTTTTTTCCAATCAGGTTTAAGATTCTCCCAAACTCTTTAAATCCTTAAAGATGTTTCAAGGTTTCCCTCTGAAAATTCTTCCTTCCAAAACTTCTGTCAAGTTCCAAAGTTTTTCATCCTAAATCTTTGTCAATCTCAAAATTTTCCAAATACAAAAGAGTTCCTAAGATCTTACCTCTAAAATTTCTCCTAAAATTCCATTTTCTAAACATCTTTTCAAGTTTTCTATCTAAATAGATTTCAAATGATAAGCCAAAATGAATTTCCTATACATTTTGATTCTAAAATTTCACTTCCACGTCAAAATGAATTTCCGACACATTTTGATTTTTCAATTTCAAGTCAAAATGAGTTTTCTAAAATCTCAAGGGTTTTCTGTATTTTTCCTTCAAAAAGATTTTATTTCAAAAACTTTTCCAACCTTTTTCCTAAATTTCAAAAATTTCGGCAGAGTTCCGCTTAAAAACAGTCCCTATCACACTTACAACATCAACACAAAATGCAAACCGTGCACTCTACAACATCACAATCATATAGCATCAACACCCGCACACACTTTACAAATTTTCAAATTTTCCAAAGGACTTGTTTTATTTTCCAACAAATCAATGGTTTTCAAAGTTATCCTAAAAATTTCTCAAAATCATTTTAAATGTTTTCTAAAATATTCCTACATTTTTCTAAATTTTAAACTCTATTAATTTCATCACTTTCTTAATTTTCTCCATTTTTTCTATTTTTCTAAAGTCTTTTTCTATTTTTCAAAAAACCAAAATTTCAAAAAGTTTTCAAAAAATTACGAAACTTCACACGGTGGTTAAACACATTTTTCTAGGGCATACAGTATAAAAATCTAGCCTAAAAGATCAATGCCCGAAGCTGTAGGGATAAACCCCCAATTCCTGCAGAAACCTCCTTTACATAATCATAAAAATCAATCACATTCAATCAAACAAGCACCGAAATACAAAAAAAAACTTCACCATAGTGTTCAAAACATATCAACACATTAATTTTCACTATTCACATGGTTCAAATGGAATTCCACACATCAAAATCAACATAAAATCAAAAACTCACATCTTAGAGTTCTCCGGCGAAATCTTCTCTTCCGACGACTTTTTCAGTGATGGCATCTACTTCTGATAATCCCCCGTGGTCCATAAGAGGCGCTCCTTCAATGTCCAAGTCAATTTCCTTGCAATGCCTCTCGGTTTTGCGAAAATCCTTCAAATCCCACAAGTGTTCGAACTAGAAATATTTCTGGTTTTTTATCCCAAGCCTGGGGCCACTAGTAGTGGCGCCAAGCCAATTCTACCAAAGGCACCATTGTTAGTGGCGCCAGTTCCCAATTCCCGGTAGCTTTGCCCTTTTGCCCGTCAAAACTCGATTTCAAAAGACTTTTAGGCCCCAATATCCATTTCCAAGTTCCCATTTTCAAAAATTTCCAAAGTTCGTCCCTCCGACCGCCTCACAGTCAACATGTGACTCTTACTCTATTATTTTCTGTCTTTGAACAAACAAAGACAGAAAAAGAGAGGCAGCTGTAAGCACCCCATTTCTGCCCGCTCAGTAGTCTCCAGTCCATCCAGACTTGTATTCAAGTCAATATGGACATATTCCAATCTAAATCAACTTTCCAAGTATAATCCCATCAATCAATCACTTCGCGGGCCCTTTGGGCCCATATAGAGGCAAAATGATCAAAATGCCCTCGGGGGCATTGTTCGGTCTAATTCCATTAGGCACGTCTTTTCGAAGACGGTAAGCCCCCTTTCCAATTCCAATTCCAATTCCAATTCCAATTCTAATTAAATCCGACACACTCAAGAAAGTTGATTCCTCGAGGTGGTAAGTCCATCCTGTCCAGCACGTTTTCGAAGAAACTCTTCGAGACGGTAAGTCCCTTCAAACCCGTCGACCGAGACGAGACCCCAAGTCTCCGAGATGGTAGAACGGTCCACCTTTGGCACCTGCTAGCCCGCCAATAAAGCAATGTCCGTTTCGGTATGTCTTATAAGAAAAGTTGATTCCTCAGGCGCTAAGTCTACCTAGCAGCTTCCAGAGATTAGGCAGTCTCTGGAATGATCACGACCCATTAGAGTAACGGAAATACTCGTAAACAATGCAACCGCTAGAGTGGCGGAAACACTCGCAAATAGGTCAATATAGGGAATTGCCAGCAAACCCCTATATCACGGGACTGCCGTCAGAGTAACAGAAACACTCAAAATCCAGGTTAACACCGGTGCCTACTAGCCCACTTTGGTGACAAATGACCAAACTGCCCCTAGGGCCATTTTCGGTATGTTTCTTGAGACAGTACCTAAATCCTCAGAATGATAAGTCCACCCTTCCAAGATTGTTTTAAAGACAATCCAGCATGATTAGGTGCATTCTAGTTAGTTTCGGGCCAATTTCGAGACTTTCTAATTAAGATGACCATTTTACCCCTAGGCATCCGAACACCCCGGGAATCACATCGGCTCTGGGTATCAAACCGGTAACCTCCCAAGTCAATTCCGAGTCAATTCCGATCAATTTAGTGCAAAATGACCATTTTGCCCCTAGTGGGCTGGTCGCCTTTTCCGACCACACCGACTCTTGGTATCAAACCGGTAGCCTCCCGGGACATTCTAAGTAATGTTTCCAAATCTCGAGTCTTCTTCTAGGACATTCCGAGTCTATCCCAATAACTTTCCGGCCTGATTGACCGTTTTGTCCTTGATAGCCCGGTCAATCCTTCCAACTCATCCTGTCATCATTTTTCAAATCTACTACCCCCAAGATACTGTTCTAAGGGTTCTCGTCCCTTTCTGGCCTTCCGGGCCATTCCCGGCCCTTCAAATCATGCCTGGACCTTCCGGAGTCGCTCCTAGTAAAGCCAGGCTAAAAATTGCATGGTTGTCACTAGTACAAGCGCCCAAATCTTCTGAAGATATGTTACTTGCCGACCTTAAAACTTTCCTAAGTGGCTAGCGCCAAGCCAAATTTTAGCCTAGCACTAATCCTAGTGGCGACAGAAGGATTTTTTACCTGGCGCCACTGCAACAGACACTAGGACATTCCTCTATCTATAAATGTAAAGCCTCTTCCAGCATGAAAGAGATCTGCAAACTCAGTCTGAAAACCGTCTTCTTCGATACACAGAGCTCGTAGCATCCCTAAACCCTAGTTTTCTTTAGGTTCTCCAAAACTCTAGCCCCCATACACAAACCTTAGCTCCTATACACTCCTATACACTTATATACAGTCAAACACTAGCCTCCAAAGCCTCCATTGAAGATTTGAAGTGCTGCAAACTGAAGCTCTCGAAGATCAAAACAAGTTTCCGAAGATTAAGACGAAGACTAAAGCGAAAACCGAAGCAAAGCAAGAAAAACAAAGCAAGCAAAACAAAGCAAAATAAAACAAGACACAAGGTAGGCTCTCTATTTATGTTTACGCAATTCCCCCCTCTCTCTTCTCTCTCCGAACCCACTTAAGTTTTCTTTTATTTTGATCCCCCATCTTCTTCCCCCCCTTTCTTGCATGTTTGAAACAAGGGACTTCCCAGTCCATGTGTATGATTAGGTTATTGAAGGTCACCGTGTCGAGGCTTTCTTTTAGTCTAATCGGAGACCATGTGGGTTCGGCCCCCTTGATTATATAGTGAAACCTTTAACATTGTATCTTCACAACCCCAACTTGCATTGTGCATATCATGATCTTGCATTTCTCCAAAATTCGTTTTCAAACTTGTTTTCAAAACTTGCATTAAAATTATTTTCAAACTTGCATCAAAATCTTCTTTTTCCAAAACTTGTTTTCAAAATCACAGTCCTAAGGTGATTCTAGCCTTTCTATGGCTAGGGTTGCTTTAGGTAAGTGTTACATTTAAGGTGAACAATATGGTCCATATTTTCAAATCATTATTGTTTTCAAAACCACTATTTTAAAGTGGTTCTAACCTTCTTATGGTTAGAATCATTTTAGAAAAGTGAGATATTTTTATGGACTTTCTAAAAACTCTCTTTTCAAATCTTTCCTTCTAAAAATTCCTTTTTCAACATGCTTTCTAAAAACTCTCACCAATCTCCTTTCCAAAATTGTTTTCTAAAAACTACCTTCAAAAAATCTATTTTCCAAAACTCTTTTTAAACTCCTTTCCAAAAAAGCTCTCTTCAAAATTCACTTCCTAAAAACGTTCCTAAAACTCGTTCCAAAAACTCTTCCTAAAAAGTTTTCCTAAAGCTCTTTCCTAAAAGCTTCTTCCAAAATCTTCTTTCTAAAACTACTCTCAAGTTCACTTTTCAAAAATTCCTTTTTAGGATCTCCCTCCAAAAATCTTCCTTTCTAAAAATTCTACTTTTCAAAAACTCTTTACCTTGGAGCCCAAGTCAAGCCCTAGAGCTAACAATTAGGAAACCCTAACTTTCTTTCCAAAAACATGATTTTCAATTTTGCCTTAAAACCTAGGTTTTCAAAACCTCCTTTTTTTTACATCAAAACTATATATTTTCAAAACCTATTTTCTACATCAAAATTATAGTCTTCCAAATCTAAGATTTTCAAAACTTCGTCTTTTAAATTCCAAACCAAATCCAATCTCCCCATTTAGGAAACTAGATACAATCCTCCAGTTTAGGAAATGAAATCAAACCATCTTTTTCAGCAACCAAATCAAATCCTTTGTTTTAGGAAATAGAAATCTCAAGCCGTCCTAGTCTAAACCTTTTCTAATCCGCTCCTTCCTAATCCCCTACTTTCTTAAACCTTAAATTTCCAAAACTTAAACTTTCAAATCTTCCATAATTCCAACCTTTTCCTAAATTCCATATCTTTCCAAATCTCAACTTTCCAAATCTAAATTTTCAAATCTTTCTTAAACTCAAACCTTTTCCTAATTCAAGTACTTCTCGAACTTTCCAAATTTCAAGTCTTTCCAAATCCAAAACTTTCTTAAGTTACAACTTTCTAAAATCAAATCTTTCTTAAGTTAAAACTTTCTAAATTCTAAACTTTCCAAATTCTAAATCTTTCTTACTCTAAACTTTCCTAATTTAAATCTTTCCAATCAATTCTTTCTTAAAAAGGAAACTTTCCAATTTTTTCCTAATTTGGAACTTTCCTAAATCAAAACTTTCCTAAACCAAAACTTTCCTAAAACGGAGCTTTCCTAAAATGAAACTTTCTTAATTCGAACCTTTCCTAAATCCAATCTTTCCTAATTCCAACTTCTCTAATCTTCCAAGTCCAACATTCGAGTCAAATCTTTTCTAAGCCCCTTCCAAGTCAAGTCAAATCTTTCTTAAAAATCTCAAGTCTTTCCTAAGTCTCATCTTTCGTAAGTCTAGGTTTCCTAAACCTCATTGTTTTCAAAATAAGTCCAAATCCTTCTTCCAAGTTCTATCTTTCCAAATCGAAGTGTAATCTCTTCAATTCCAAATTCTAGATTCCAATCTTCTATTCTAAGTTCAACTTCAACTCTTTTTCAAATCAAAATCTTCTATTTTCAATCGAACTCTTGTGCGAACTATGACTGACCTGATTCCTCAAAAAGGATACGTAGGCAACCCTCATGGGTGCGGTCATAACCTTTCTTTCAAATCTTCAATTCCATTACCTTTCTTTCAAATCTCCCATTCCATAACTTTTTTTCAAATCTCCAATTCCATAACTTCTTTCAAATCTCCAATTCCATAATCTATTTCCAAATTTTCAATTCCAAAAATCTATTTTCAAATCTTCAATTTCAATTTCCAAAACTTTCTTTCCAATTTCAAACTTCAATCTTTCTTTTCAAATATATTTTCAAGCTCTCTTTTCTTGCACTTGCATATCATGCATCATTCTTTTAAACATTCTTTTCTAAAGTGGATAGTTTTAGACATGTATTAATCGAAGACTTTATTGGGTGAATATAGAGTGAATAGATTTGTAGGTACCGCAAGGGCGGGGTAGGGTGATGGCTTAGTGCGTCTTCCCTATACATAACCAACCTCCGAACTTAGATCACTGTTTTCGAAAGACCAAATGGAGTTATTTTCAAAAAGGGCTTAAATATTTTCCAAAGGTTGCCAAACAACCTATTTTCTTAAAAACCCTCTCTTGAGGAAGTATTTTCAAAATCGTTTTCAAAAATCCTAAGTGTGGTCTTCGAATTGTGCTTAGTTTTTAGGTGACCTAACTCACCTTAATCAAGTTAGGTGGCGACTCCGAATGTTTTTCAAAAGCCCTTTATTCAAATCAATTTTCAATTCAAACCTAGTCGCACTCATTCTTCTAGGAGGATGAGTACTAAGGAGAGAGTACAGTATTTTTTCCGTTTGTGTGTGTATTCCTTGAGTGCAAAAAATCTGAGCGTGACAATGATCACCCATCTCAAAAGATAGAGGTTGTCTCCTCTTATCAACTTAACTCTTCGAGCGACTCTCAGCTGTAAGAAGACGCTGATGAATTTTTACTACCTTCTGGCTAGTCTCTCGAACTAGATCTACTCCCACTATTTCCTTATCACTAGTCTCAGCCCAACATAAAGGAGTTCTACAAGGTCTACTATAAAGTGCCTCAAACGGAGCTATCTCGATACTCGACTGATAACTATTATTGTATGCAAACTCTACTAATGGCAAATGATCCTCCTAACTACCTAGAAAGTCTATCACACATGCTTTAAGCACATCCTCTAAAAGCTTAATCATCCACTCAAACTACCCATCTATCTGAGGATGAAAGGCGGTACTCAACCACAACTGTGTGCCCGAAGTATCCGAGAAACTCTACCAAAACTGAGTAATGAATCTCGGATCTTTATGGGATACAATAGAAACAGGTAGCCCCATGAAGCTTGACAATCTCTCGGATATATAGTCCAGCCAAAACCTCCATACTTTCCGTAATATGAAGGCGCAAGAAATGAGAAGACTAAGTCAAACGATCCACAACTACCCAAATCAACTCATGAGCTCGCGGTGACCTCGGCAAACCTGACACAAAATCCATGGTCACATGCTCCCACTTCCACTCAGATACTGATAAAGGCTATAACAACCCTTCTAGTCTCTGATGTTCAGCCTTCACTTGCTGATAAGTAAGGCATCTCGATATAAACTATACCATATCTCTCTTTATCCTGCTCCACCAATACTAACGACTAAGATCATGGAACATCTTAGTCTCACCAAGATGAATTGCAATTTGAGAGTGATGAAACTCTCTCATCATTTCTAACCTCAACTACTCATCATTAGGAACAAAACATTTGCCCTTAAACCTCAAATTGCCATCATCTAACATCACCTATTCACTAGAGTCCTCAACTGACTGAAGTTGTGCTCAAATAGACTCTACCTCTGAATCTAATCTCTGAGCCTTAATCATTTTAGCCAAAAGCACAAGCATGGCTACCAGACTACAAACTACACCCTGATATGGTCTCTCCCTAAACTAGAGTACCAATCCACCAAAATCCTCCATCATTTTCCACTTGTGAATAGCCACACAAGCAAAAATCCTATGAGTCTTATGACTCAAAGCATCTGCAACTACATTTGCCTTACCAGAGTAGTAATGCAAAGCGAAGTCATAATCCTCTAGATACTGCATCCAACACCTCTGCCTCATATTCAAATCTCTCTGAGTAAATAAATACTTCAAGCTCTTATGGTTTGAAAATACCTCAAATCTTTCCTAATACAGGTAATGCCTCTAAGACTTTAGAGTAAAAACCACAGCTGCTGACTCAGATCACGAGTACGATAGTTAAGCTCATATGGTCTCAACTGGCCTTAAACCTTAAGCCATAACCTTCCCATATTTCATTAGCACATAGCCCAAACCATCCTTACACGCATCACAATAGACGATGTACCCAAAACCACACACCAAAACTACCAATATAGGTGCACACATCAACCACTTCTTCAGCTCTTGAAATGCACGATCGTAAGCATTGTCCCACTAAAACTTGACTCCCTTCCGATTCAATTAAGTCATTGAGCTAACTGGTCGAGAAAAGTCCTTAATAAATCTACGATAGTAACCTGATAACCCTAGAAAACTCTAAATCTCAAACACAGACTTCAGCCTTACCCAATCAGTCACAACATCAACCTTGGTAGGATCTATTAAGATACCATCTGCAGAAACCACTTGCCTTAGGAATTCACCTCTGACAACCAGAACTCACACTTGGTTGCCTTAGCATACAATTGATGCTCTTGAAGAGACTGAAGTACTATATTTAAATACTGCTCATGCTCAACCTCTGGCCCAGAATAAATGAGGATATCATTAATGAACACCACCACAAAAATGTCAAAATAAGGCTAAAAGATCCAATTCATGAGATCCATGAACACAGTCAGAGCATTTGTCAGCCCAAATGACATGACCACAAATTCATAATGACCATAGTGAGTATGAAATGCTATCTTGGGTATATCCTCATCTTTAACACGAAATTGGTGATATTTAGACTGAAGATCTATCTTCAAGAAAAACCTAGAACCCCTCAATTGATCAAACAAATCATCTATCCTTTGTAAAGGGTACTTATTCTTGATAGTAACCATGTTCAAGTACCGATAATCTACACACAATTTCAAAGTCCCATCCTTCTTCTTGGAAAAAATCGTAGACACTCCCCAACGAGAAGTACTCGGTCTTATGAAGCTCAGATCAATTAACTCCTGCAACTGCGACCTAAGCTCCTAAAGCTCAGCAGGCGCCATCCTATATGGAATAATGAAAATGGGCCTCGTGCCTGGCTGTAAATCAATGCAAAACTTCACATCTCTACACAGAGGCAATCCTGGTAACTCCCCAGGGAATATGTCCGAGAACTCACATATGACCTGAGGAAGTTCAAGATCTAACCTGGAATCATCATTGAGTCTCAAATTCTCTAACAATCCCGATAACTAATTCCGTTATCTCAAATCTGGCAGAGGTGGGGGTAAAATAGCTCTAGAATCCCCCTGAAAGCGAAAACAATCCCTATCTAGTGTGAATGCTATCACTCGTTTTTACTGACAATCTATAACTACATCGTGTGCAAACAGCCAGTCCATACCCAAGATTACATTAAACTCCTGTAAGCACCCCATTTTTGCCCATTCGGCAATCTCCAGTCCAACCACACTCATATTCAAATTGACATAGACATATTCGAGTTCAAATTAACTTTTCGAACTCAATCCAATCAATCAATTGCTTCGTGGGCCAATAGAGGCAAAATGCCCTTATGGCATTGCTCGGTCCAATTTTTGTTGGCACATCTTCTTGGAGATGGTAAGTCCCTGTTTCAATCTCAAATTCCACTTTAAGTCCAATTCCAATTCTAATCAAATCTGGCATGCCTTTTGAGAAAGTTGATCCCTTAGGCGGTAAGTCCATCCAGTTTGGCACGTTTTCTAAGAAAACTCTTCACAACGATAAGTCCCTTTAAACCCGTCGACCGGGATGAGACCCCAACTCCCCGAGATGGTAGAACGGTCCACCTTTGGAACCTACTAGCCCGCCAATGAAGAATGTCTGTTATTCGGCATGTCTTTCGAGAAAGTTGATTTCTCATCGGATAAGTTCGCCTAGCAGCTTCCCGAGATCTAACAGTCTCTGGAAGGAACACGAACCGTCAGAGTGGTAGAAACACTCGTAAATATCGCAATCGTCAAAGTGGCGAAAACACTCGTAAACAGGTCGACATTGGAGAATTGCCAACAAACCCCTTATGTCATGGGACCGAACTCACCTCTTGGCCATGACACGTTTACCAAAGGATGAGGTACCTTTGGAAACCAACTTGTCACAGACCGTTAGAGTAACGAAAACACTCAAAACCCAGTTCAACACGAATGCCCGCTAACCCGCTACAGTGAAAAATGACCAAACTGCCCATTAGGCCATTTTGGCACGCTTCTCAAGAAGTACCTAAGTCCTTAGAATGGTAAGTCCACCCTTCTAAGATCATCCCAAAGATGATCTGGCATGTTTAAGTGCATTCCATTCGGTTCTGGACCAATTTCGAGACTATTCGGTCAAAATGACCATTTTACCCCTAGGCATCCGAGTGCCTCCGAAAATCACACCGGCTTTGGGTATTAAACTGGTAACCCCCTGAGAATGCTTTTTATAGTATTCCTGACCTTCCATTATCTTTCCAGATCATTCTGAGTCAATTTTGGCAAACCTAGTGCAAAAATGACCGTTTTGTCCCTGGTGGGCTGGTCGCCTTTTCCAACCACACCGGCTCTAGGTATCAAACCGGAACTCCCTTGGAGCACTCTGGATAGTGTTTTCAACCTTTAAGTCCACTCATGGATTATTTCAAGTCCATTCTAGTGGTTTTCTAGTCTAGTTGACCGTTTTGCCCCTAATAACCCAGTCAACAATTTCGACCTTATTTTTCAAGTCTGTCACCCCTGGTCTTTCGAGCTATTCCCGGCCTTCTGGAGCATTCCCAAACCTTCCAGAGTCACTCTTAGTGGAGCCAAGCTAAAAAATACATGTCAGTCACTAGGACAGGCGCCCAAATCTCCTGCCTTGCTTATCAAGGGTCAAAGATATGTTTCTTGCTGCCTTAAAAGGTTTCCTAAGTGGCTGGAGCCACTAGCAGTGGCGCCAAGCCAAAATATGGCCTGGAAGTGGCGCTAGTGGATTTTTAAGCCTAGTGCCACTGTAACAGGCGTCATGTCACTCTTTAGTCTATAAATACAAAGCCTCTTCCCTACGTGAAAGAGGTCGGCAATCTAACTCCAGAAACTCTCTCTTTCGATATACAGTACTTGAACTCTCTCCAAACCCTAGTTTCTTAGGTTTCTTCAAACCCTAGCCCCCATACACTTTAACCCTAGTATCCATACACTCAATACACACTTATACGAGCCTCCAAGCCAACTATTGAAGACTCAAGGTGCTACAATCTCGAAGCTCTCAAAGATCAAAGCGAAGTAGAGCAAGCAAATCAAAGAAGACATAAGGTTGGTTTTCTATTTACATTTACGCAATTCTCCCCTCTCTCTTCTCTCTCTTAACCCACTTGGGTTTTCTTCTATTTTAATCCCCTATCTTCTTCCCCTCTTTCTTGTATGCTTGAAATAAGGGAATCCTTGATTTATGTGTAAGAAGAATGGTTAAAAGTCACCGTGTCGTGGGCCTTTCATCTAATTTAACCTTTTACCACGTGGGTTTGGCCCCCTTAATTATGTGGTGAAGCCTAAACCTTATATGTTCACGACCCTACTTGCATTGTGCATATCATATTCGTACATCTCTTCAAAATCATTTTCTAAACTTGTTTTCAAAACTTGCATCAAAAATCTTTTTCAAAACTTACATTAAATCTTCTTTTTCCAAACTTGTTTTCAAAATCACAATCCTAAGATGATTCTAATCACTCCATGGTTAGTTTTGTTTTAGGAAAATGTTACATAAGTTTTGGGTGTAAACCCTAAAATCAATTATGTTAAAATCACAATCCTAAGGTGATTCTAGCCATTTCATGATTAGGGTTGCTTTAGGAAAGTGTTATATTTAAAGTGACTATCATGGTCCAAATTTTCAAATCCTTGTTGTTTTCAAAACCGCGATCCTAAAATGGTTATAATCTTCCTATGGTTAGAGTTGTTTTTGGAAAGTGAGATATTTTTAGAGACTTGTAAAAGTTCGTATTCCATTCTCTTTCCAAATCACTTTTCAAAAATTTCCTTTCCAAAATCTCTTTTTAAATCCTCTCCAAAATCTCTTTTCAAACTTATTTTCCTAAAAACTCTTTTCAAAAATCCCTTTCTAAAAACTCTCTTCAAAAATTTTACTTTCTAAAAACACTGTTTAAGTTTCCCTCCTAGAAACTCCCTTCAAAAGATTTACTTTCCAAAATCTCTTTTTCTTGAAGCCCAAGTCAACCCCTAGAGCAAATGACTAGGAAACCCTAATTTCTACTTTCCTTTTCCACATCCAATCATAGCTTTCTAAAATTCTATTTTCTACATCAAACTCTTAGGTTTCCTAAACCTCTTTTTCATGTCAAATCATATTTTCTAAATCTAAGTTTTTCAAATCTCATCCTTTCCAATTCCATGTCAAATCTAGTCTTCCAACTTAAGAAACCAAATCCAACCCTTCGTTTTTGGAAACAAAATCAAATCATCTCCTTTCGGAAATAGAAATCAAATATTTCTTAATGTCAAACCTTTCCAAATTTCGAACTTCCCAATCTTTCTAAATTTAAACCTTTCCTAATTTCTAAACTTTCTAAATCTTTCTTAAATCAAACTTTCCAAATTCCAAATCTTTCGTAGATTGAAATCTTTCCCAATTCAAAACTTTTTTAATTTCAAAGTTTTCTAAATTCAAAACTTTCTTAAGTTGAAACTTTCTAAATTCAAATCTTTCCTAATCCAAAACTTCCCTAAATCAAATCTTTCTTAATTCTAACTTTCCAAATTCAAATGTTTCCAAAATCAACTTTTTCTTAAAAATAAACTTTCCTAATTTGAAACTTTCTAAAATTCAAATCTTTCCAAATTCAAAACTTTCCTAAGTTAAAATTTTCTAAATCCAAAACTTTCCTAATTTGGCACTTTCCTAAAATGGAACTTTCCTAAGTTCAAACTTTCCAAAATTCTAAAGCTTTCCAAAGTACAATCTTTCCTAAACTTTAACTTCTCTAAATCCATTCTAAATCAAATTCTTTTCAAACCAAATTTCTTTTTCAAATTAAACTCTTTTCTAATCTAATCTTTTCAAATCAAACTTTTCAAAAACATCAAAGTGTCTATTTTCAATCGGACTCTTGTCTGAACTACGACTTACCTGATTCCCAAAAAGGGATACATAGGCAACCCTCATGGGTGCGGTCATAACCTTTTTCAAGTTTCTAATTCCAAAATCTATTTTCAAATCTCTATTTTGAATTTCTAGAACTCTCTTTCGAAAATCAAATCTATCAATTTCTAAAACCTACTTTCCGATTTCAAATCAAGTCTTCTTTTCAAAATCAAATCAAGTCTTTTCAAATTTATTTTCAAATCAAATCAAATCAGATTCTTACACTTGCATATCATGCGTCATGTCAAACTTCTTTTAAAATTCTTTTCAAAAATGGATAGTTTTGGACATATATTAATCAAAGATTCCGAATAAGTGAACCTAGGATGAATAGACATATAGGTACCGTAAGGGCGGAGTAGAGTGATGGCTTAGTACATCTTCCCTACACATAACCAACCTCCGAACCTAGATTACTGTTTTCAAATACCGAAGTGGAGTTGTTTTAAAAAGGGCTTAAATATTTTTAAAAGTTGCCAAACAACCTGTTTTCTTAAAAACCCTCCCTTGAGGAAGTTTTTAAAATCTTTTCAAAAATCCTAAATGTAATCTTCAGATTATGTTTAGTTTTAGGTGACCTAACTCACCTTAATCAAGTTAGGTGGCGACTCCAAATTATTTTTCAAAACCCCTTGTTCAAAATCAAATTTTCAATTCAAACCTAGTTGTACTCATTCTTCTAAAAGGATAAGTTCTAACGAGAGAGCACTGGGTTTTTCTCACTTGTCTTTTTCGAGTGCGAAAAATCGGGGCACGACAACTCTGACATCTGTATAACTCACAAATCAAATACTAGTCAAAATTCTGAAATGTCCAACTCACAACCTCGACAAATATGCCTCACACTAACACTGCTCCCTACAGGAGAGTCAATACATAGAGGTCTAGCTAGTAACTCTACCTCCAACCGTAAAGTAGATACGTAACTAATTGATATAAAAGAATGTGATACACCAATATTAAATAAAACAAAAACCCAAGTGTTGTACAAAAGAAAAGTACCTCCAATTACAGAGTGATCAGTAGACTCTTCCTAAGGAGTCAGTGTGAAAACTCAACCATGTGTCCTTTAACCACCTTCATGGCCTCTACCATAATCCTGCCTCTACTGAGGCTAATACTGTTGATATTGTGCCCCAACCATAGTTATATGGGTTTGCTAAGTCTGTATCCTTGCTAGTCTAGATTAAGCCTACCAATGAGTCTGGTCCCTGTGAGGAGGATACTACTGAGTAGAAGTGAACTGCATAGACTGTTGTGTCTACAAAGATCCTACTGCTCCCTTATAGGGACAACTATACTTGTAATGCCCAGGTTTCCCACGCTGAAAACATGCTTTCTGACCTTGGGCATAACTACATTGTCTGTATCTCTATCTAGACTACTGTGTTTGCCCATACCTCTGTCCCTCCTGGTGAGTATTCTCCTGAGACTGAGGATGTCTTGGAGGCCCATGTGAATGAAAAGTTCTTTGTGGAGGCCCCTATGAATAAAAATTCCTCTGCATCTTCCCAACATTGCTCTCAGACTAAATACCCCTCTAACGCAATACGGTATCCCTAATGGTCCGAGCATCATCCATCTCTCTTTCAGTAATAATTGCTCGCTCTACCACATCTGAATACCCATGGAAATTCAGTACCATCACCTTGCTACGGATAGTAGGCCTTAAACCCCACTCGAACTTCCTAGTATTCGCCTTCTCATCATATACTATCGTGGAAGTAAATCTGGCCAACTTAGCAAACTTAGCCTCATACTCCGTCACAGTTATACCCTTTTGCATAAGCTAAAAGAACTTCGGGGCCTTAGTTGCCCTAACAACGGAAGAAAAATACTCTTTGAGGAATAACTCCTCAAATCCCTGCCAAGTCAAAGTAACCATATCCAAAGATGTATGCCTCATCACCCACCACTCATTAGCCTCTCTGTCCAACTAGAAAGCGTCTAGTTGCACTCTAGTGGGGTCCTCTGTGATACACATGGCATCAAGAATTTTCTCCACTTGTCTGATCCAGTGCTCAACTACAGTAGGATCTAGTTCTCCCTTAAAAGATGGTGAATCCTATCTCTTAAACTCTCTCAATGTCACTATCGCTACACTTTTCTGAGTCACAGCAGGTGCCACTACCGGTGTTTCAACTGGTGCCCCAACTACACCCCTAGTTGTCTGGCTAAATGCTTGGATCAGACCTTATAGCCTGAAAGAGCTCTCCACCCTCTCTAGTGCCTCCAAAAGTAGAGACTGGTGCATGTGCATGTGTCTACGGTGGTGTCTGTGTTGGTGCTGACTTTTACCTCTACCTCCACCACGTCCACTACCTCATCCAAACATGATACAATACTACAAAAGACAATCAAAATCAACTAAGTGCTCAAACAAAACCTCTTAACAGAAAACCGCACATAATCAAACATATAACACATAGGCTAGATATCTACCATCAATTCCAGGGAATAACAGAAACTTATGCTATGATATCAAGCTGTCACACCCTAAAAATCGAGGGTGATTTATTTAAGATTAACCTGTAATTTCCTGGACAATATCAAATATAACATAAATATTGTTCATCCAGTTCTCAACAATTTCAGCTCAAAAACAAAGTTTGATAATTACATAGGCAATAAAATATCTAGACTAGAGATAAACAAAG
Organism: Euryodendron excelsum; assembly: GCA_033060915.1. Taxonomy (NCBI): domain Eukaryota; kingdom Viridiplantae; phylum Streptophyta; class Magnoliopsida; order Ericales; family Pentaphylacaceae; genus Euryodendron; species Euryodendron excelsum. The sequence goes on from CM065397.1 coordinate 20,071,933, forward strand.
CATCTATCGTCCCAAAATCTCAAAATAAAACATACATCCAAAATCTGACTCTAAACGCGAGTCTATATCATAAATATTCCAAGTCTAATAATATCTAAGAAAAAAAAAATTCAACTCGAAGTCAACATAGGTCTCATCATCATGGTAATTCAGGTATGTGGTTCCCTTCCTCACCTCTAGTAGCACCTGCAAAGCCTAGTAGGGGTGAGCTATTGCTCGTAGTTAAGATCAAATCAACGCAATGTTATGTGATGTCAATATTAATGTGAACATAATCAACATGAAATATAAGTAGGGAAATCCAAAATTTTTAGAAACAACTACAATTGGGGAAATCAATATCATGTTCAAATCGTAACACAGTGACTTGGTTATACATTCCATATTCCATAATTATTTATCATCTTTTTTTATTCATCACATTTTTGGGAAGAACAATGGTTTTCGGAGCTTTCATCCACAGTGCCATCCACCGACACGTTCTTGGAACTTTCATCCAGAGTACGCGTAAAACGACACTCCTCTAGGGTCACGTAAACCCTTGGTCAAGTTAATTCTAGGTTTTTCACCTGATAGAGGAACAACCCCTACTTGCTTGCACCTCCCCCTATTTATTATTATCTCATAACTAACACCATGCCATAATGACCAATGAAGTATGAAGAAGTATCTCACAAGATAATAATATTATGAAGTTTAAGGCATGGTAAGCATGGTTCATAACAAAATGCCCAAACAATCATATCAAGGAGACAATAATAATATTTGTAATTCATCAATGAAAATTTATGTCGACATAAGTACCGGTTATTTCACATGAATTTAGAACGTCTAAATAATAAAGTACATGACTTGTTCAAAACCTGTCCAAGTGAGTCCTAATTACACAGGAGGGCACTATTGCTACTGCATACTTGCACACACTAATAATTTTTTTCCTTTTCTCTTTCTCATTTTCTTTCTGCATTCTCACAGCTAGAACTAGCTGTTACAGCCATGGCGGAAAGGTGCCACGGCAATTCGCCCGCACCAGCATTTGGCTAGTTCCTTCATTTCACATAATAAAGATATGTATATTATATTTTTGTCCACCACACACCTGCACTTATTTATAGCAACACACACATATTTTTAACTACATATATATATATATATATATATTCATCCATGCATCATGCTTACAACCCCAAAGTTCAAGGTCACCAAATCACCCTCTTAGTTATTCTTCTCCTTAAACCCATCATCTAATTATCAAAACACACTCACACAAAACACACTCACATACGCGATCATCACCTTGCTGTCATCACACCCACTGATTCAAAGCTAACCACACACACATCCCATTCTCTCGGCTAAATCAATTACCCAGCTTCTTACCCATGTATATATATATACACACGCATTCAAAGGTAGACAAAAACAAACAAAAAAAACTACCAGAGGCATTACCCAGGTTCTCTCCAAGCTACGTTCACCCATGGGTGTCTCACCTAAATAGCCACTACAAACTCTAGAAGGTCATGACTGCCCACAAAAGCCAGCAATCCCACTGTCACACATATTCATTGAACATCCACAACCTAAAAATCTTCATGCCTCTATATACAGATAAAAACATAAGATACAAGAGGACAAAAAGAGATAAATGGTAAGGAAAGATCTATCACCCTACCTCTTTGCCGTAAACTTGCTCGGAAACGAAACCAACACCTTCACCTCCTTCTACGTACCCACAAACTTCTTCCTTGGCTCTCCCCGTCGCCTCTCTCTCTCTCTCTCTCTCTCTCTCTCTCTCTGTTATTTCAAAACAAAATAATCCCCTCTAGTTCTCTAACGTAATATGTAGTTAGCTTCACACCTTTTTTCTATAGAATTCTCTAGAAAAGCAACTTAAAACAAAAGTAAATTACAAGGACTAATGGTATAATTAATCCTTGAAAGTATTGTAAAACTACTATTGTGCCCTTCACATGCATAAGGCGTGGTCATTCTATGTCAATTTATTTGACATACATTTTTAATTAGACTATTTGTGCATATTTTGTTAAATTAAAGGACCTAATTGATAAAATTAAAAGTATAGGAACCAAATTAAAATTTGATGTAAATTATAGGGACTAATGATATAATTAACCCTTTTTTAAAACAGCAATTGTTGTAGTTGGCTTCACACCTTTTTCTATAGAATTCTCTAATCCAAGTGAAGAAAGTCTGATAGATAAAGAAAGACTAAAATCAACTATCCTAGTTAACTTTTAAGGAAAAAAAAAAAGTCTTAACAAAAAAATTACAAATTGTTAAGCCCCAAATTGTTTAAAACCTTTACAAGGTGTTAAGGCCTTATATAGTTTCTACTTTATAGGGCCGAAAAAAAAAAAAGGGAGAGAGAGAGAGAGAGGAGAATCCTTAGTCCAAATAAAAAATATGCTTGTTAGACAGCCTAAATCAAAACAATAGTTAACTTCATAAGAAAAATATTGATTTATAAAATAAAATAATTTTAAATTAAAAATATAAAAAAATATAAAGAGCCCCAATAAAAATTTATAAATAAAATAATTTTAAAATTAAAAAATTACAATAATATTAAAAAATATAAAAAGCCTCACTAAAATTAATGTCTTAGCCATCAATTTGTCTTGAGCTAGCCCTCAAATCAATCTATGGGGTTGATTTGGATTACTTCGGACCAAACTCAAATTTGTCCCAATACTCCATATGGCCTATCTCTATACAATCTGCATCAGAAACCGGGAGGAAGTAAGTTGTAATTGTGAATGTGTGGGGAGGAAAGAAATGGCAAATAGGAGGAAAGAGAAAATGTGCGCAGGAAAAATCATGTTCCATTTCTGGCCTCTAGGAATCCAAGTATGGCCTTCTCTAAAATTTATAATGATTTGGAAAGAAAAGCAATTTTGAAATGATGTCCATATCATAATTTTACAATGACTGAGCAAGTCTCACTGAGCGATCCTTGAGGCAATTAAGATGCCTATTGCAAATGAGCATATATATAGAGGAATTCAATTATTTCACAAAAACACTCAAAAAGGATAAAATAATGACACTACTACAAAGATTACATTGACAAAGTATAAACAAAAATAAGGCTCAAACTTACAGTGATTGACGACTTACCAAGGAAGGAAAGAGAAGGCATATATAAAAAAAAAATGAATTGAAAAACTCCGACATAACATAGCAATCTAAACTCATGTTTGTGATAAAGTACTTATGTAAGCAAACCATCTCCTATATTAATAGGGAGTCAATTTTGTTTATTGGAATGCTAGCTGCAACCGTTGAATTAAGCAATCAATCCGATCCGATTCGATCCATTCAGATATCGGATCAGATCCCGAGAAGAACAGAAAGGGATTTATACCAAGGAATGAATGCTCTTACTGTCTTCCAAAGTCACATTGCTCATATCTGAATCTATTTCCAGTACTCCATAATTAATTTCGTCTCAGCTTCTCCAACATTCCGTTGCATCCTTTGCGTTGCAGTAATTCACCTTGATGGCAAAATTCTTCTGATCAGCAAACTTTGAAGAGGCTATTAATTCAGAGAAAATCGATGGAGAAATATGCCTTCTCTTCTTTGGAAAAAACTGTTAATTTTTAAAAAAGCTTTGATTGATAGAGTGTTAATGCAAAATGAGTGAAGAGATGAGTTGGTATGTAAGATAAATAGAGAGAGAAATATTGAGAGATGCACACAATAAAGAGAGATAAAGAGAGTCTTTCTAGCAATACTAGAAAAAGAGAACCAAAAACTTTGTTGGATCTATTGCATAGATTTGGTTCACTCCTCTTACAATACAAGAGGTGATATACCATCTTATAGACAAAACTCATTACAAGCATTCAATGCTTCACATGCATGAAGCCATTATTTTCAATGCAAGCACACAATTTTTGACATCACAAGAGCCCACATTTTTACATTTTTCAAACTGAAAACTAAATACTTCGAAGACATATCTCGGGTATTTGGGATTGCTCATTGACCTTATTGCAAATTACTATTTCCAACACTCCCACTTACTCTGTAATGTGGAAGAAATTTTTGAACTGGTGTAATTTTTTTTATTTTTCCTCGTGAGACTGCTTTAGAGTCCTCTTTGCTTTTACTGTCACTCACTTTAGATATGTTGAAGGTGTCAATGCTGCAAATGTTGCACCATATACTTTTGAAAACAATAATTTTTATTGCAATTTCTGTTGATGTGTTTGGCTTTTATCTTGTTTTCTTGCCTTTCAACTTTAACAAAGATAGTGGAAGATCTTCATAGTTTTTCACTCGTCCATACTTCTTCATTTTTTCTTCTGCTCCATGCTTATCCAACCTGTGTCAAAAGACAAATTCTCCGCACGAACAAAAACAGTAGAAATTTTAAAAATTTTGAAGTTTGCATGAATTAATTCCTTGATTTCGCCAAGTGTCTGGCGCACTTGATTTGTAGCTACACCATTTGGTGAGCATTCCAGTTGCTCATTCTTCCGGGATCTTTTTAGAGCAAGCTCTTCAATTTTTGCATTTGTTTTCTTTGCAAATTTTTCTACAAACTCAACTTTAGGAATTTTTTCTCTTTCAAAAATTTCATGCACTTCACAAAGACCTTTTATTTTTTCAACTTCTTTGTCACTTTTTATTTTTCCATCTTCTTTTTCAACTCTCTTTTCACCCTCATCTTTTTCAAAATTTTCTTCTCTCTCATTTTCAAAATTTTCTTTCATTTTATTTTCTTCTCTCCTTTTTCTTACTTCTTTTTCTCCTTTTCATCTACGCCAACATTTTTCTCAACATCTTCTTCAACAAATTCATCTGTATCCATATTAGATATCCAATATTTTTGGACTAAAGGTTACTTTTCATATTTTTAGCAAACAAGTTTGAGGTTTTGTTATATTTGTTGTAGAGATTTTATTTCCTCCATATGCTTCCACACTTCTGGATGGATAGCTTTCTTCAATATTTTTAATGCAAATTTCTGTTTTCTATTTTTAAACTTTTTACTATTTGAAAATATGATATCATCCTCTCACCATACACCTCAAGCTTTTAAGTATAGGTAGGTTGAATGACTCCAAAAGAGATAGTTAGAAAATACTAATTTTTCTTCAAGGACAGTCTATTGAAAACACTGCATTTTTTTAATAATGGTACTTGATTTTTACGTACTTTTTTTTTGGTTGCTTTGTTTGTTGAAACAACCTTCTATACTTATAGCTACCGCTGCTCCAATATTTCTTCACACCCAAAATTTGATCGCAACCTATTCTCAAAAAAGTTTTTTAAGCACTTTGATTGGACCTGGCTCTGATACTATTTTAATTTTTTAAAAAGCTCTGATTGATAGAATGTTAATGTAGAGTGAGTAAAGAAATAAATTGGTGTGTGAGATAAATAGAGAGAAAGACATTGAGAGAAGAACACAATAGAAATAGATAAAGAGAGTCTTTCTAGCAATACTAGAGAGAAAAAACCAAAGACTTTGTATTTCTCTCTCAATATTTTTCTCTTTTTTTCTCACACACCAATTCATCTATTCACCCACTTTGCATTAAAAATATTGTTTGAGTTGTAAATTTCTCTAGTCTGTGGTTTAAATATGAACAATTTAACTGAGTATACAACACAATCACTTTAAAGAAAAAATATATCAAAACTGCCTAATATGTCTCTTTTGTTTTGTCCCTAATAGTAGATAATTAATCCGAAATTCACTAAAATCCAGCATGTGTAGGGTTTTGTTATTGTACGGGAGACTAAAATTTTTAGAGTTTAGCAATAATAAATAACAAACTAAAGTGTGAACCTGCGCGATGCACGAGAATAAGAATTGTTCAAATTATAAATAGTTAATTTAAAATTTATAATAATTAATTATACAATTGTATCGTATCTTTAAAATATAAATAGATATTGACATATATAATATTTTATTTAATTATAATCACATTTTTAGATATTTAGTTGAAAAAAAGTCCTAACAATATGATATTATATATATATATATATCTTATCTATCTTACAAAATTAATCTTATCTTATATATATATATATATCTTACAAAACTAATACATCTATCGTATCTCTAAAATGTAAATAGATATTGATATATATATATAATATTTTATTTAATTATAATTCCTTTTTTTTTATAAATGTTAAGTTCAGAAAGAGTCCAGATAATCTAATATGATATATATGTATTTTATTTATATTATAAAATTAATTTTATCTTATATATATATATATATATCTCTTACAAAATTAATACAGTAAGTTTAATAAAATAATAAATTCAATAGTTATCTAATAAATTGTCCATATAATGTGACATTTTAAAAGTATCTAAACATTTAGAGTACCACGTTAGAGAGTAGCAAAATGTAAACGCAACTTATATATATATATATATGATTTAATGAGGATTTTAGAATTGGCGAGACTGTATTCTGGAGATTTGAGGAAGAGACAGACGAACACGAAACAAAGAATTGGACATTACCTTGGCACTCAAGACACTAACTAAAATAAGGGGAGGGGATTTCAGGGCTCGGAGACGCAGAAGTGGGCGTTATTTTAGAATTTAGACGGGACTCGCTTCAGAACTTTGATCGAGTAATTTCGCTCTCCCACTATCTCGATATATAATATATATATATATATATGTATGCTACATATGTATGTATATGCGAGCGAATGAGCATACATACATATATACACATACTTTGATTTTTTGGAAATTTATTTTAGGGTTTTCCCTATGTTTGGCTTAGAATTACGGCAGCTTTAGAAAATTTTTGCAGTTAATCATCGAGCACGTACTTAGAATCATCACTTCTGTGTTTGGGCACTCAGAAATTCTGATTTTGGTTGAGGGTTTCAATGGGGAAGAACGAATTTCTGACTCCGAAGGCGATTGCGAACCGAATCAAGGCGAATGGTCTCCAGAAGCTCCGGTGGTACTGCCAGATGTGCCAGAAGCAATGCCGGGACGAGAACGGGTCAATTGCCACTGCATGAGCGAGAGCCACCAGCGCCAGATGGAGGTCTTTGGCCAAAACCCCCACCGGATCGTTGACGGCTACACGGAGGAGTTTGAGAATACCTTCGTCGAGCATATGAAGCGCAGCCACCGCTTCAGCCGCGTTGCCGCCACCGTGGTGTATAACGAATATATCGCTGATCGCCATCATATTCACATGAATTCGACGCAGTGGGCTACATTGACCGAGTTTGTGAAGTATTTGGGGCGCATGGGCAAGTGCAAGGCAGAGGAGACAGCAAAGGGGTGGTTTATTACATATATAGATAGAGATTCTGAGACCCTTTTCAAGGAAAAGATGAAAATTAAGCGAGCTAGGGCCGATATAGTGGATGAGGAGAGGCAAGAGAGAGAAATAAGGAGGCAACTTGAAAGGGCAGAACAGTTAATGCCGGTGGCAAATGGGGAGGCTCAGCCTTTGGAGTCTGAGCCCAAGCCACTGGCAAAATCAGAGACTGGTGAAAAAATTGTGCTTAGCTTGGGTTCGTCATCTAAACCAATTGCCAAAGACAAAGTTGGGACTTCTAAGTTGGTATTTGAAGAACCAGAGATTGATACAAAGAATGAGAAAGTTAAAGAAAATGGCAAGTCAGTAAAAAGTGGGAGTGGGAGTAGGTCAGCATTGGATGATTTGATGAGAGAGCAAGAGAAGGTGAAGGAGCGAATTAATAGGAAGGACTATTGGTTGTGTGAGAGAATCATTGTAGAGGTCACGAGCAAGGCATTGGCCGAGAAGGGGTACTATAAGCAAAAGGGCGTTGTGCGCAAGGTGATTGATAAATATGTTGGGGAAATTGACATGCTCGAGAGTAAGCATGTGCTCAGGGTTGATCAGGAAGAGCTTGAAATGGTGGTTCCACAAATTGGGGCCCTTGTTAAGATAGTCAATGGGGCTTGCCGTGGATCAAATGCAAGATTGCTGGCAGTGGATACCGACAACTTCTGTGCCAAGGTTCAGATTGACAAAGGAATATATGATGGGAGAGTGCTTCAGGCTGTTGATTATGACGATATTTGCAAAGTTGTTCAATGAGATCTCTTAATTGTAGATCATTGAGTTTTCTGTTATTTTCTTGTGCTCTGGTTCCTTACTGCTACTTTTGGGTTGGTAAGTTGGATTGAGCCTACGCTAGTTTCAATATGATTAATGTCATGTTCTATTGCAAACATTGGTATCCAGTGTTTATGTATCTTTCAAGAAAGTTAGCAAGACATTACATGAAAAGGCTTATGTTTTTCCACATATGGCTGGGTGATTTTAAAATTGCAGCTACCTCAAATCACATGTTTTATCTTCACCATTTCATTTACTTTTATATACCTCATTATACTATCTTACAGATTGGGACTCGGGAGTATGCTTGTTCAGGTTTAATTTGTGATAATTCTTTCTCTTTCCTGTGTCATTGTTGTTTGACTCTTCCTTGACAAGACTGGTTTTGGTTAAGAATGAAACAGGAAGAACCAGAATTAAACATAAGTGCAATCAAATCAATAGTGTGAAAATTGTGATTTCTCCATGGGCAAGCCTTCTTTACTCCTCACAAGGTGTTCACATGGCACAGAACTAAATTCATTTACCTGAGAAGTTGATTTAACGACCAATGTGGTGAGATCTCTACATATGTACTACGCATTCTTCACTTAATGATTTTGTTCATATGGCAGGGGTTAAAAGTCATTTGCCTCAACGCTATTTCAATGTCAATGTGGCTTTTGTTTGTCTTTTGCGTCGATTGTGCACCATTTAAGTATGCTGATATGATCAATTTTGAGTACAATGCACTAGTAGCTCCTGCTTTTTAAAGCTTGCTGGATCCATAATGGTTGTATGTATTTAAATGGGAAGAAACGAAAAGAAAAGAATGTCATAAATTTTTGGTATTGAGGAGTTATTAGACAATCTACTCATTAAAAAAAAGTGCAGTGATTAGACCATTTAGAGATTCTCACTGGTCAACTTTTTCAAGTCTTGCATGATGTTATTTATAGCACAGGTGAAAGATAGCTTCTCAGCTGCTTCTCTTGACTTCAGTTTTCCTTAACTTCTCTCCTTTTATAAACTCATTAATCGAAGAATTAAGCAGGTGCTTCTTTGAGCCTATGTTGTTACTGAAAGCTGTAATTCGTGTCTACATCTCACGAAAACATCAAGCTGCATACTTCTCAAATATAGATTTGATTTTTACACTGAGTGAATACCAACTCACAAAATGAGGTTCACTTGGGCATCCGCAGGTGACTCTAATGTTTTATGCACAAACGTTGTTTTGGAGCCTGGACATTAAATTGGCCTGCTAGGCCTAGGAATGTTGTTCACGTCATCTGTTTTATCCTACTGACTGCATTCTCCGGATGTTCTATGGTTTGCGTATGGTATGCATTTAATGCTTATGGAGAGATTTAAGAACATGTTGCAATTTTTGTTTCTCTTATCACTTTTCTGTGATGCATGAACTTCGAACACGAGGACATTTGAGAATCCATGTAACTGTGTTTATGGATGTTTTATGGGCATAGCCTCATTTAGTGATTCAATAGAAACTCGCTGCTGGACCAACTTTTTAGTACTACTGCTGCATTTGTTTTTGTGGGCTCTTATTGTTTGACTTTGAGATTTTATCTCCTCTCCATCTATTTGGTTACTTTTTCATTGCTCTGATCTCAATAACCTGATGCACTTGTTTTGCATTAACTGCAAAAAAAAATCCTTCTAGACAGCGCCTGACCCTCCCCCTCCAACCTGGATCTAGGAAAAGCCCATTGTCCTTCATGACAGGAAAAGTCTCAAGGAGTATTGTAGTGGAAATTCAGACAACTTGACTCTGGTGTTCAAGGACCTCGGTCCACAAGTTTCCTACTGCACTCTTTTCTTCTGGGAGTATTTTGGTCCTTATTCATCTATCCAATATTCTACTTCTTCTCTGTATATCAATACTTTTGCTACAAAGGCAAGCGAGTCATCCACCCAGTTCAGACATATGCCTTGTACTACTGGTGTTTCCACTACTTCAAATGAATCATGGAGACATTCTTTGTTCACTGCTTCAGCCATGCAACCTCACCACTCTCTAATGTGCCTTGGAATTGCACTTATTATTGGATATTTGGTGCTTATATTGCTTATTATGTGAATCACCCATCGTATTAACCCTGTTAGTGACCTCCAAATGAAGATCGGATTTGGTTTTGGATTAGTTTGTGAGGTCTCAAACTTCTATTGCCACATCATGCTGAGGAATCTTCGGAGCCCTGCTGGGAATGGAGGGTACCAAATCCTCACACATTGTATACCCCTGTTAGTGACTTCCAAATGAAGATCGGGTTTGGTTTTGGATTAGTTTTTCAAGTCTCAAACTTCTATTGACACATCTTGCTGAGGAATCTTCGGAGCCCTGCTAGAAATGGAGGGTACCAAATCCTCACCCATTATATGCCCCTGTTAGTGCCCTCCAAATGAAGATCGCATTTGGTTTTGGATTAGTTTTTCAAGTCTCAAACTTCTATTGCCACATCTTGCTGCGGAATCTTCGGAGCCCCGCTGGGAATTGAGGGTACCAAATCCCATATGGGTTTTTATTCAATATTGTCACATGCGCAAATTATACAACAGATATTGGGCTTCAATATAGCATCACAGACAGTTGCAGGTTATGTGTTTGTTGTGGTTGTTGCTTTCATCATGACTAACTGGGCACTCGTTAAGCACCGCTGCCGGAAGAGGGTAAGGTTCTTTTTTTTGGCTGAACAAGAGACTTCCGGTACCTTTCATTTTCATGCCTGACACATGTATCTATTCTCTGCATTTAAAAATTTGGGATCCTTGATTTTGACTTACTTTTCCTATTGGCTTAATGAAGGAGTAGTTTGATCATTTCCAGGTAGGTTTAATTCACTTGGTAAAAGCTGTTACCTGGACTTTCTAAATCTGTGAAATATTTGTATTGGACACTTAATACTTGGATAAGGGTATGGGATATGTGTCCGATATGGTTAGTTGGACATGCATCCAAGAAGAATGCATAAGTATTGAGTCCACTATAGAACCACTGGCGGAGACTTGGGGTTGAGAGGGGGCAATTCCCTCACCCCCCCTGAAAATCCTCTTATGTTTTGTTTAGATAAGATGTACATAGTTTGATATCAATGTAACTCTATATCTATCATGAAGGATAAGTAATAAGTTGCCTGATGTCTAAAAACTTCTTTTGGCTCTCTTATAACTTATGCTAGTCCAAAACTTGTATAGATAGATATATACAATAATTTTAAAGTACTCAACTTCATATAGGGAATTGTACACTGTTTAACGTTAAAGGGAGAATAATGGATCAGAACAAGAAATATAAACTAGTACTCACCAATTGGATGATCATAAAACAAGGGATTGCAAGATTGAAATTTGTCTGCTAAAGAAAAGGAAAATGAACAAAAATGAAGGGAGAGAAAAAAGGAAAAAAATAGAGGAACAAAAAATAATGTGTAGAGATTCACAAGAAGCTCATTTATACGTATTTTTCTTGTAATATCATGTACTTCACCACCTTCTTAATTTTTTTTTACATGATTCAAATCGCCTAATTATTGTTGTTCTTTTGCATGTTCAAACTAAATTGATTATATATTTTTGTTTAATTAATATTTGGGGGTTGTTTATGAACAATCATTTTCTTACAATGTTTTTCTCCTAGTTTAGTTAGTGGACTGTTTTGGTTTGTTTCTTTTTTTCATTGTCATTTTTTGATAGTAGCTCATATTTCCTTATGCAATAATTACAAAAAATCTCGTTCGTTTAAGATGCGATTTATTTGTTTAGTATTTTAGCATGCGGAATATGTCCATGAACTATATCCGCCAATTACCAATTGCCCCCCCCCCCCCCCCCCCCCCCCCCCCCCCCAAAAATCTAAATTCCTAGCTCTGCCACTACATAGAACTAGCATAAGGCTTCCATTTTTTGAATGCAATGCTATCTATTAGTTTATAAACTCCATTTTATGTTAAAAAAGCAAGATTAGTGTTTAAAAAATTTGAAATATAGCCATGTCCGAACGTCTTTGGACATGAGAATTAGATGAATATGATACTTAGACACGCACCCCGAACCCAACACTCTGTCCAAGTAACATATGATGAAAGTATGCTTTTCGATTAGGATCAAACTTAAAACTGGTCTAGTGGCTGTGGATATGCAAAACTTCAATTCTGATTTTCTCATTTTCTTGGGCAAAAAATTATAAGTGGCTCAGATGGATAGCCAGATTGAATTTGGAATTGTTCTATTTACTTTTATTCATCTATATATGTATTTTTTTTTCCTTCTAAGAAATGTAGCAACAACCAAAAAAACCACAAGCAGGCTCCTGATACGTTTGTAATCCTTTGGAGAGGAAAGCAGCTACAGTCTCTTAACTCGATATCATTTTCTAATACTCCTTTTTGTTCTAAAAATGGAAAAAATGATAATTGACATGGAGAATGCGTTTTGGCAGTGATTCTGAACAGTCTTCAAAAGAACTTGAAAAACGGCATTCTTTGTTTTCTCCTTTGTTTCTTTTTTATTTTTTTATTTTTTTATTTTTTGTTGGATAAACTATTAATTTTGATTCTTACACTTGACACCTTTTTGTGGCAGATATTTGATGGGAAGGAGGGAAGACCCAAGTATCCCCAACGATGGGTCATACTACCCCCATTCCTGTAGAATGGACTGGCAAACCCGCTACTTTGTCCCTTTGGTCAAAAAGTACTAGAGCAGCATGGTTTGAAGGTTGTTACAGGTCATTCTTATCGAAATGTGCTATTAAGGGATCAGATCTTCACCCTTGCTCTTTAATACCATGGTCCTGTTTTAGACTCCAATCCATTTGAAGTAGTTTCTGTTCTTTTGCATTATCTGGGGATAGCCCTCCATTTTTCTTTCTATTAAACTCTCTGAGGTGTGCACTCAATCTTGTGGTTGTCACGGTTGCCTTTGATTCCTCTAGACCATGTTTGATATGTTTGATATGTTTGATTAGTTGTAGCTTTCTTTCTCTTAATCTGAATGCTTTAAATGATGCCTATTGTTTTGAAACAAAACACAAGATCTTGAACTTTCAATATTGCAAGCTCTTGCTGAGGAATGAATATTTCGGTGTGTTTGATGCCGGTTATTGCAGGTTAAAATGCTATTTGAAGTACTCGTAGGGAATGTTTGTGCTTGTATAGTCGTGGCCATTAACATGCAATAAAGTTAATGGATGTCAATACTCTTTATGAATGTCATATGCTGGATGTATTATATAGTCTTGAAAGATGTGAAGTCTTGAATTCAAGTCATGCATTGGCCAAGCTGGATAACAATCCATTGAGATTTTGAGCAATTGACAGCTGTAACACAATCAGCTCTGATCAAATTCTACACATGAAGCATTGACAGACATTTCTATGCTTCCATGGTGGGGTTGAACTCATGCCCTGTAACAGAAGTTCACTTTGGATGCTGCAAGTCTCTGGTAATTCCAACTTCCAATAAACAGCTCTCTCTTTTCTTTTGAAGTGGCTTCTTGTAAATATACAAGCATTTCCATATCTGCATTTCAATATAAAGATATATGCATCGTGTAAGGGTTTGTCAATGAAGCATCTAGGAGGTGTAAGATACCTCCACTACCAAAGGAAAAATGGGAGAATGAGAGAAAAAGGGCATCAGCATAAGTGATGGGTGCTTGGGTGTGCATGAGTTAGGTGTGTTCCAAACCTGGAACCAAACCAAACCGACCCTAGATTGGTTTGGGTTGGTTTGGATTAGGTGAATGCTAACTTAAGAACTGAACTAAATTTATTGGTTTAAATTTTTTTTACAGTCCAGAACTGCACGAAATCACCATTAAACCTGAGTGAAATGCACGGCTGTGGGTCAGCTGCCACCTAATGTGTGCCACATCAGGTGGAAAGTGACCCACAGCCATGGCTGTGGGTAGCACTCCTCTAAACCCGAACCATACTAATATATGTCGATCAGGTTGGTTTGGTTCCCGGGTCTTTCAGTTTTTTTGTGGGCCCCAGACTGCTTTTAACACCTGATTGGGAGGGGCTGAGACAATGCATTTCCCAAATACTTGATGAATGACATTGCCAATACTGGTGGGTTGGGGGTTGTGGATAGAAAAAACATTCCCAAAGCAAAAAGGCTTGAGTGACGACTGTGGGATGCAGAAAAGTGCCCCCCCTTATATAGTGGGAACCCTTTAAAATGTTAGGTTTTCCAGACACCACATGTGGCTGGAATCTTTCATTATCTTAATTAGACTCAACAAAACAAAGTGGGGAAGGTTTGTTATTGCAATGACTGCAATGGAGCCTGGCAATGCATGGATCTTCAAACTGAAAACTCGTGGCTAGCAATAAAGGTTAGGCTTTCCAACACCACCACATGCCTTAAAAAGTTTTCAGATATATGGGACCTGACCTGACTTGAAACTAAATGGGTTCATTTATGTATAAATTTTGTGGTTGTATAGTATTACCTATCTTGATGACTTTTAATTACAAAAATATCATGGCCATATCTCTTTAGAAAAATAACATTCTTGCACCTCTTGTGGTTTAGACTCTAAAGTAAAGACATTATCAACATAATGGAACATGTAAGAATACACAATTATCAAAGGTGAATGTAAGTCTTCTTATAATGTTATAACAAGGACAAATTTGTTTTTCACTTGTTAGAATTGGCGAGAATTACTATACACCCAATCAAATTTATTGTCGTTTTTTCAGCATGTGCATTTGAATTTTTATTATTTCAAATGAAAAACTAACTTTTTTTCACTTCAATACGGATCACAAGGAGTGTAGTAGGGTAGCTACTTGTTAAAAGCTCGTATGAGATCGATTTGTTAGGTAAACGGGTCAAGTTTGAACATATATTAAAACTCTTTAATTTTCCAAGTTAGGTTGGATCAGTGTTACTACAATACTCTAATATTCAAAACGATTTACATTTTTAGAACGGCGTCTTGAAACATGGTACACTTACATTCCAAAACAATGAATTTAGCAATCCAATACGTTTTCAAAATTTTTTTCTTATTTATTTCTTTAAAATTTACCTAAGGAAGAAAAATGTTAAATATAATTAATGAAAATTCAAGAAGAATGGTATTATGGCAAAAGAATATTAAAAACAAAAAGGCTATAATGCTCATAGGAGTATGTTTTTACATAATTAATTTAAAAAATAGATTAAATTTATTGGAAGTTTAACTGTTAAAAGAAATTTGCTCGATAAGTACCTTAAATTTTAATAGTCTAATTTATACAAATTTACTCCTATTGTAACACATCTTAGAACATGTAACGTGTGTCACATTCTCGTTCTCCATTCCATTTACCGGGACAATTCCTCTTCCAGGTAACATTGGATTAGGCTAAAATTCATTTTTAATCAGCTTAAAAGTTAAGCAAGCTAAACTTCGAACATATTTTAACCATTGGTAAGTTTTCACTTTTACCTGTTCCTCTCCTCTCTCGCGCTCTCTCCTCTCTCCTCTCTACCCCGTGAAATCTAGGGTTCCCAAAAGGTAATGTTCCAATTCAATCGCATGCATCGTTCATTTTTTATTTGTGTCAATCCTTTTAATCGAAGAATCTCTTATAGATGTATGTGGTAATCTGTTTTTGTTGTATTGGCACGGATTTTGGTTTGTTTTTGAGGTCACAGTTTCTTAATTTCTGATTTGATGCATACACATTGGCCTACATTTCCGTCTATATTTGCAGTGTACAATATGTATATATTCGATTTGTATCTGTACTTCATGTGGATTTGATGATATTAGAATTGTGATTTGAATGGGTCGGTCTGAGATCTTGTTTGTTACTAGTTAATTGATATTTAGCTCTTTGTATCATTGGGAATGAATTTGGTCCCTCTTTTGTTCTTTTCTCTCGTATTCTAAATCAGTTTGTGCTTGCTATCATTTGTGCATGTTTGATTTGTGTTAAAAGTTGTCATTTCTGGTAGTTTTATTCTAATTATCGTTTTACGGAGTTGACATTTTTTGTACATTGTTTTGAGGATAGGTTTGGGTGTCCAATGGAATTATTTCCATGGTTCTATTATGATCAGCATAGAATATCTCGGTAAAAAAAGGCCTGTGATCATGCTTGGGGCCCTTAAAAGACAAGAAGAGATCTATCAGCATTCTTTGAATAACTTTCACTGAATGTTTCATCACATTCATGAGATGGCTGCTATTTTTTTTTCAATTGTTTCATTTCAATTGATGGGTTTTCTATGATCAAATGCTTTGTGGATCATAATGCAGTGAAACTTCTGAACAGAAACATCTAATTAGTTTATTGCATGTGAGGCCAAATGTTTTTCGTAGTCATTTTCCTGATTTGCAGCCCCATTCTTATTTCCTTGACTTTCAATTTTCTTATGGATTTTGGCATTGAAATGGTAGGTATTTACTTGGGAGGTTGGCCTCTTTATTTTGTAGTTTTTGAGAATCATGATAAAACAAGCAGAAGGATATGGAAATTATTTCTCATACATTGAGTGATTGAGACCACTAAAAGCTTACTCCCTCTTGATTTTTGGGATGCAGAGATTTCTTCAGTAATAGTTTACGATTGTTCTGGTATATTTATTGTTGTTAATTGTTGCCACTCATGATGTATCTTTTGAAAGGTGTGGATATAAAAGCATGGCAATATGTTTGCTAAAAAGAGGTATTATACTGTTTAAGAAGACCCTAGTTTAAAACCATGTTAGCTTTTTTGTAGTTTTGAAAAATCTGATATTGTGATTACACTTTTTCACCAGTTGTATATATTTAGGTAATGTTCTCCAGGGTTATTTTTTAGTAGTGGCAGCTATTTCTTATATCTCTATTTGTTTTCCTTTTCTTTTTTTTGCAGAGCTTTAGAGAAACTATTATAAAAACAACTATCCTGTTTTCTTTCTTGGTTTTTGTACATTTTACTCCCACAGTATGTTTTAGTAGTGCCTTCTATGTGGAAGCCCTTTGTAAGTTTGACTGCATGTTGCACTATTGCATCGACTATTTAGAAGTGGTTCTGTAAATCAAATATAATTATCTTTTGACTGTAAATAAGTGAAGTTGTGTACCTTGTAGACTCAATGTTGACAACATTCTTGTAATCTTTGTTGATATTATGGATCATGCAACATGTTATCTGAGAGATGGAGGAAATACCCTCTCCCTCTTCCCTCCAATGCCGAAGAAGAATAGAAAGGAAAGAAATAAATATGAAAAATAAATATAATTTTAGTGTGATGTACTTGCTCTAATGGAAGTTGTATTCTTATCAGGAGGTAGTACAGACTGGCAGATGCTGAGGACATTCAGCCACTCATATGCGATAATGGAACTGGAATGGTTAAGGTATTGGATGTAGTTTTTTCTATGGAACTTTTTTGTGCTTCGTCACTCTCTCTTCTCAACTACCACAACCAAAACCACAAAGTGAAAAAGAGAAGATTTGACAAAACTAATTGTTTTACTGTCTCTAGGCTGGATTTGCCGGAGATGGCGCTCTGAGGGCTGTGTTCCCTAACATTGTAGGTTGCCTCCGTCACACTGGTGTGATGGTTGGCATGGGCCAGAAAGATGCATACATTGGAGATGAGGCTCAGTCCAAGCGTGGTATCTTGACTTTAAAATACCCAATTGAACATGGTATTGTCAGCAACTGGGATAACATGGAGAAGATCTGGCATCACACCTTCTACAATGAGCTCCTTGTTGCCCCAGAAGAGCACCCTGTTCTCCTGACTGAAGCACCTCTCAACCCCAAGGCTAACCGTGAGACAAGTTTTTATTGATCTTAATATTCTGTGAGACAATCCTTTGGATGATGCATTTGTGATGGGTGTTTGTGTATCCATGTTTTGTGTTTGCTGTGCAGGTATTGTGCTGGACTCTGCTGATGGCGTCAGCCATACAGTCCCCATATATGAAGGGTATGCCCTTCCAGATGCTATACTTCGTCTTGACTTGGCTGGCCGTGACCTCACTGCTGCCTTAATGAAGATCCTCACTGAATGTGGCTACTCCTTCACAACCACAGCTGAGCGGGAAATTGTGAGAGACATGCATGAAGAAAAGCTAGCTTACATAGCCCTTGACTATGAGCAGGAGCTAGAGACTTCCAAGACCAGCTCCTCAGTTGAGAAGAGCTATGAGCTGCCTGATGGGCAAGTGACCAACATTGGTACTGAGTGTTTCCGATGCCCTGAGGTCCTTTTCCAGCCTTCGATGATCAGAATGGAAGCAGCAGGAATTCATGAAACCACATACAACTCCATCATGAAGTGTGATGTCGATATCAGAAAAGACCTCTGTGGCAACATTGTACTCAGTGGTGGTTCAACCATGTTCCCAGGCATTGCTGATAGGATGAGCAAGGAAATCACTGCACTTGCCCCGAGCAGCATGAAGATTAAGGTTGTGGTGCCTCCCGAGAGTAAGTACAGTGTCTGGATTGGAGGATCCATCTCTCAGCACCTTCCAGCAGGTTTGTATTGTCATGCAGACATTCAAATGTTAATCGTCCCCTTTAATAGTTGCTAAGCAGATGATTTCTTATCGGACTTTTCTGCTTGTTTGAGTGCAGATGGCATTGCAAAGGGTGAGTACTACGAGTCTGGACGATCAACCATGCACAGAAAGTGCTTCTGATTGTGCAAGAACAGGGGTGTTGAAGAAAGATACTACTTTGAATTACTGGGAGAGATGCAGCTTGCTACCCCTCGTTCTAGATTTGTTTTCTATATTTTGTTGTTTCTCTTGTTGGGTTGATGGCCCTGAGAGTGTGAGGAGTTGATTGTTAGAACGGGCTGATCTTTTATTTTTATTTAATTTTAGAATTGTGCTACTACCATTGCCATGCTATTATTGCAGTAGCTTGCTTCAAATTATCAGGTAATAATGGGGATGGTTTCACAAAATGGGTTTTACACATTTGAGTAAGAATAATGGACAGACAGACAGACAGACATATCCATGGAACCTGAATCAGTCCATTGTGCGTATATACAATGGAAATTGTAGGGTTAAAGTCAGCTATTAAATGCAGAGAACTCAGTGATTGTACTGTAATTAGAGAGATCCATCTCAAAGAAATGCATCCACCCAAATTTCATGAACTGCTAAATTCTGTAAAAGGGTAGTTACCTCCAATTTCATAAGGTCATTACACGTTTAGGGATGTAGTATGCAGGAAACTGCTTATCTCTAACTTTATAGGATGGATAGTTGGATACAAGAAGACATTTTTCATGTATTCTGTGTCTCAACTGAAAAAAAATTCCTTCCCCTCCTTCCCTGGTATCAGATCTGTCATTGATTTTTAGACTAAACCAGCAAAAACAAAAATATTAACTCAGGATATCTGCAAATGTTCCGTACAAGCGTGTTTAAAGACGAGTATGCCCTCTAGTTTACTCAGAAGGCGACACTTCTTTCTTCTTCCTGCGTTGCAGTGAATCAAATGACAGTTGAAAAAAAGAGTATGGTCGTTCTACAGATCGGAAGGCTCAGGACCTCAGCTAAACATTTTCCACATGCCAGTCCTATATCCTACATACATGATTGCAAACTCCCAGAGCATGTTGGGAATGCTTAATGGATTCACCTTGGATCCTGGAATTTCAGACCAACTGACAGGTATCTCGATCATGGGGATGCCAAACAATTTGCATAAATAGACTAGCTCGACATCAAAGCACCACCTGCACAAAGACAGAAAGTTCATGTTCATCAGAAAGTCCCGCAAGCAAATAAAAAATTTCCAAGGAGCAAAATATATAAGACGAAGCAGATCTTCTCTGGATAGAATTCTTAAAATAGTTTTTTGGGTTTTCCATTTTTTTCTTTTTTTGGGGGTTTTGGGTGTGGGGGGAAGGTGGAGAGCGAATCAGGGGGAGTTATGTGGGATGGTGCAGGCCTATGGATATCTGGGTTTAAGCAGAGTTTTGAATGGACAACAGCAATGACAAAGGAATATGGGCAATTTGGAAGGGAATGCAGCTACTTGGGATAAGGATGGAGGATGGTCGTTGCCGAAACAGATTCACAAGAAGCAGTCAGTTTGATCCAAGATGCCAACCCTTTGCACCCTCGGTTCAACTTAAGGAAGGGAAGTGCTGAATCGAGATTAGCAATGTGAACTACACTATGTGGGCAGGAGGCCAACAAGTGGGCGAGTGTGCCCATCAGTTCGCAGAACTAAATCGCGGTCACGGACTGAGATGCGGATGTGGTGGCCGTGTAATGGACGCGGACGCTGCGGAGGTTACGTAACGGGACGTGGTTATCGCGATCGTGAATTTTTTGTTCAGATGAGCAAATTTGTATAAAATGTATTGTTACGCCTAAGTCATTTACGACAGAAATTATTAAATTTTAAATAAAAACACAATTATCATTGCAAAATTACAAATACAAAATTAAGTTCTTACCAATAAAACTTGAAAACTCCAAACTAGC